>PVJD01004857.1:0-127031 GCA_004026545.1 Mormoops blainvillei | reverse complement strand
GGGCTCAGCTCCTCCTGGCCGGGCAGCTGGAGCACTTATCTTCCCTTTCCTCTTTCTTGACCCTCAGAACATTGCTCTGTATGAGTGGCTGCCCAGCTTCCTGCAGCAAACACCCCCAGAATATACAGGTGAGGTCGCTGGGGGTGCGGGGCACCTGGGCTGAGGGGAGATGGTGGTGAGGCTCCACAGTGGGAAAGCAGACAGGTTGGTGCGTGTTATGGAAGGATGGGGTGAGGGTAAGGAGCTGATCTCTCCTATTACTCCGCTGGAGCAGGGTACCGCCCTTTCCTGGACCCCAGCATCTCTCCAGAGTTCCTGGTGGCCTCTGAACAGTTCTTCTCCACCATGGTGCCCCCTGGCGTCTACATGAGGTGAGGGAGGGGTAGGTGGTGGGAGGCCCAGCACCGCACTGTCAGAGGTGCCAAATCCGAGGCCCTGGATCCCGGAGCCTTTTATAAACCTCCACAGTGTCATGGCGGAAGCAGAATTTGGGCTTCTGAAACAGCACCCTGAGATAGGAGGTTCAGTCTTAATAGAGAAATCTCCCCAACTCCCTAATGGCTGAACTTCAGTTGCTTAGAGCTGAATTTGCCCAGCAGCTAGATCACCCTCTTCCCTCCTTCCCTTTCCATCTTGTGTGGGTAAAGAGCAACGTCTACCTTTAATCCACACGCATTGCCAGATCCCTGCTCTGTTCAAGGAAGTTTAGGGTTCATCCCTCAGTCATGGTCAACCCCCTCTGAGCCCCTCACCTCACTCAGCCTCATCTCAGCTTCCTCCTTGAATTCCCTTCCCGCATTCTTGATTCCCCACTTCAGAAATACCAGCTGTCATTTCCAGACGATCATGAACAAGGATTTTGGCAGCTCCCCAGCTGTCAGAGTCTGCAACAGCTACTGGATTCACCAGGTCAGCTTGGGTTCGGGGTCGGGAGAAGGTGGGTCAAAGTCAGTCTCATCACACAGGCTAGGAAAAGCAACAATTCTAATTCCTGACTGTTGCTGCTCCAGGGTGGTGGGAGATGAAGGTTAGAGTGATCAGAAAATTATCTGGGGACAGCAGCTTAAGAGACTCTGAGACTGGCCAAGGGACCTTTGTCCTGAGGTCCTTCAGTGGTCCCAGGTGAGAGGGACTGGGCTTTGGGAAGAGACCTGAAAGCCTGCCTTGACTGAGTGTGTTGTTTACCTCCAGAGCCCCAACCTGAACAGTGCCCAGGCGGTGAATCAGCTGCTTCTGGGAATGGCCTCCCAGATCTCAGAGTTGGAGGACAGCATAGTGGTTGAAGACCTGAGGGGTGAGCTCTGGGTCCAGAAGGGATGGGGGCCCAGAGGTTGGGCAGCCTGGGGGCTCTTCTGAGTTGGTCAACAGGCAGATCTAGGGTGCCTACAATGCAGAAACACAGATACATACACTGCAGACAGCCATTAGGAGAAAATAAGCTTTGAAAAAGTTCCTTGAACTCACATTTTAGTGTTGTTTTCCTTCTAAATTACCTATGTCTGATTAGGTAGGGGAGGGGTGGCACCACAATCTCTTTGGTGCTTAGGTCCCTAAAGGTTTTTTCATACAGCCCTGTCTTGAGGTTAAGGCGGCAAAGGCCAGGGAATTTCCTGCTTGGTAACTAAAACAGTCTTGAGTCTTAGGGGGAGGGCCTTGACAGAAGAATTGCCCATGATCACACACTGTGACATTGAGCCCACACCGAGGCAAGGTTGATATGGATACGGGTCACATGTGGACAAGTGCTGGGGTTGGGGGGAGGAGCAGTCGTTAGGGCCAACAGCCCAATTCAAGGCTATCGGGCAAAGAAGTGTTGAAGCAACTAACCCTATAGCCTAGTCCCCCCCTCCTTAGATTATTGGCCTGGCCCTGAGAAGTTCTCCCGCACAGACTACGTGGCCAGTAGCATCCAACGCGGCCGGGATATGGGGTTGCCCAGCTATAGCCAAGCTCTGCTGGCCTTGGGGCTAAAGACCCCAAAGAATTGGAGTCACCTCAACCCCAACGTGGACCCCCAGGTCAGGAATTGTGATAATAATAGCAGTTAAAGCTTTCCTGTGGCCCTGCTCTTCCAAGTCCTTTACAAATGCAGCTCATTTAATCTACGCTGGGGATGTTTTAGGATAGATATCACCATTCTCCCCATTTTACCAATGACATAGTTGTTAAGTCAGCTCTAGAGGCAGGACTTAAATTCAGCCACCTGATTCCAGAGTATGTTCCTCACCATTCCCTTGTACTATTCTTGCAGGGTGGTCTCTGGGGTGGGTGCCATTGTCCTAACCCTGCAGGACTCCTCCCCATGAGTTGGGTAACTCTGAGGCTACTACTCACTGGGGCCAGGCATCCTGAGTAGCGGTGGTCACAAGATGCGGTCCTTAAGCATCTGACAGTGGTCTCACCATGAGCAGGGACATACTGGTTTTCCCACAATATTTGCCACCAACTGAGGGGGCTGTCTAGGAAGAGGAGACTCCCTCAAGCCTGAGCAACTAGCCAAGTAGCTGATGGGGTCCTGTGTTTGAGGGGTGGGGCAACAGACACACACATACACACTCACATGTGTACACACACTCCTCCCCTCCTGTGGTGCCCCAGGTGCTGGAAGCCACGGCTGCCCTGTACAACCAGGACTGGTCCCTGCTGGAGCTGCTCCCTGGAGGGCTCTTGGAGAGCCATGGGGCCCCTGGGCCCCTGTTCAGCACCATTGTCCTTGACCAGTTTGTGCGTCTGCGGGACGGTGACCGCTACTGGTTTGAGAACACCAGGAATGGGTAAGGCCTGCCTAGGCCCCCACCTCAGACTCCACCTCGGCCTGGGCTCAGACCCTCTGTCTGTAAACAGCCCCCATGGGCCCTTGATTCCCAGCTGGCCCCACCCCCTCCTCAGCCCCTCTGGGTCTCTTTCCTCATCTGGGTCGCTGGGGCTAAGGTTGCTGAAGTCCTGAAACCCTTTCCCATCCCCGCAATTCTTGGCTTCCTCCAACTTAGGCTGTTCTCCAGAGAAGAAATTGAAGAAATCAGAAATACCACTCTGCGGGATGTGCTGGTGGCTGTCACCAACGTAGACCCCAGTGCCCTGCAGCCCAATGTCTTTTTCTGGCATGAAGGTGGGTAGCCTGGGAGAACACAAGAAATGCTGCCAGAGAAAGGAACAAGGTTTGGGGCATCATATGGCGCTGTCCAGGGAATCAGACACCGGGCAGCCCCTTCTGTGTCCGTCTGGAAGGTCTACATTAGGTCGTTTCCCCCAGTAGGAACTGGACTGGTTTGCAGGCTGCACCCTGTGGTCAAGCTGCGGTGGGTGCTGAGAAATGGGATATGGAAGGGCACGTTTTGAGGGGAACATGTTCCAGGGACCACAGAGGGTATCTTGTTCTTTACAGGAGAGAGGGAAGGGTGCTGGCACAAGGAGTGGAATGGTCAGGCTTTGAGATTTTTTTGTGTGTGCTCTCTCTCTCAGGTGCTCCCTGCCCTCAGCCCCAGCAGCTCACAACTGACAGCTTGCCACCATGTGTGCCCATGACGGCGTTTGACTACTTCGAGGGCAGTGGTCCTGGTTTTGGTATCACCATTGTGGTTCTCTGCTGTCTTCCACTAGGTGGGCCCTTCTCCCCCCATCTCTCTTCTCCTGTCTCCCCCTTTCCACAGACTGTCCTTCCCCCTCGTTATCTGCTGGCTTGCAGGCCCAGCTCCTTGGTACAGGTGAAGCCAGACACAGAGGGCCTTGGGAAGGGAGGGGCAACAGTCAAACCTCAGTGAAGCTGCAGGCGAGGGGCCCCCCATCCACTGGCTCCTTCTGACCCCCTTCAGTGAGTCTGCTTATCTCTGGGGTGGTGGCCCATTTCCGGAACCGAGAACTCAAGAAGTTACAAAAGAAAGGCAAGGAGAACGTGAAGAAGGAGGCAGCCAGAGATGGAGTGCCAGGTGAGCTGGGGCAGAGGAGGTGAGGAGGCAGGGAGAGATGAGGGCGGGGTGCCAGAAGGAAGAGCCAGGTTACAGACGTGGAGAGAAGGCCAGGTTTTGGGGTACTTGCTCAGACTGGTAGAGCAGAACTGGCCTGAGGGCAGGGGCTTGGGGACCTGTGCTGGGCTGCTCTGTCTAATTGTCCCCTTCACAGCAATGGAGTGGCCAGGCCCTAAGGAGAGGAGCTGCCCCATCACCATTCAGCTGCTCCCAGACAGGCGTCTGCAGGTTCTAGATAGACACCTCTCTGTGCTGCGCACTGTCCAGCTGCAGCCCCCACAGCAGGTCAACCTCATGCTGTCCAGCAACCGTGGACGCCGCACCCTGTTGCTCAAGATCCCCAAGGAGTATGACCTGGTACGGCCCATCCTGCCTCTCCTCTCACAGCAAGCCCTCTCTGGTTACCCGCTTCTTAGCTACAGAGCTCACCTGCGAAGGCTGATGCTGGGAGAGGCACTCCTTTCAGAGGTCCCCAGACTCAACCTGACCCTCCTTCTGACCCTCTTGGGCCACACACTTGTCCCCAACTTGGATGGATGGGGGCAGCTTTTTTCTTCTTCCCCCCAACCTAACATTCTTCGAGGGGAGGCTGAGCCAGAAGTTGGAGCTCTGAGCATTGGCTCAACCTTCCTCCCACCCAGGTGTTGCTGTTTAACTCCGGGGAGGAACGAGGCATGTTTGTGCAGCATCTGCAAGACTTCTGTGTGCGCTGGGCTCTGGGCCTCAGTGTGACTGAGATGGGCGAGAAGGAGCTGTTCAGGAAGGCTGTGACCAAACAACAGCGGTGCTGCATCC
Source organism: Mormoops blainvillei (assembly GCA_004026545.1). NCBI lineage: Eukaryota > Metazoa > Chordata > Mammalia > Chiroptera > Mormoopidae > Mormoops > Mormoops blainvillei. The sequence continues at coordinate 122,271 of PVJD01004857.1, read as the reverse complement.
TGGAGGTCTTCTTCAGACACCTTTTTGCTCAGGTGCCATAGTTGTGCCTTTTGAAGATGGGACCAACCCAGGGTTTTAGGGAACCTCGCCTTGATTGCCCTGGTTGAGTTGTAGTTTTGCCACTCGCTGTGTGACCTTAGGCAAATCACATCATTTCTGCTCTGTATGTCAGTGTCTTCATCTGCAAAACAGCATATTGAAATAGGATCCATTTCCTTGGGTTGTTGTAAGGATTCAGTGAGACAGTCTACATCAGTGGTTCTCAAAGTCTGCCCCATAGACCAATAGCAGTAGCCTCACCTGGGAATGTTATAAATGCAAATCCCCTTAAAAAACAAAACAAAACAAAACAAAACACCGAACCAAGTCCTCAGCATCCCTGCCCTACCCGCACCCCTACTCCAGACCTAGTGATTCAGGAACTCTGGTGTTGGGGCCCACAAGCCCACCACGGGATTCTGATATGCTCCAAAGTTTGTAAAACACTAATCTATGTAGTGTTTAGCCCAAATGCTTGGTTCAGGAGGTCCTCTAACAATGTCATTTTGTTATAACATTGATGGGATGAAATAACTCAAGTTTGTATCAATGAGCCTATGGTAAAATTGGTTTTGCTATATGTCGTTTTGCTTAAAGTTGCAGAATCTATTGACGTTGTTGAGTGAGGACTCAACTGTAAACTGTAGGCATTTAACAAATGGTTGTTAACATATATATGACTTTTAAGATCTTTGCACAATTTGCAGAGACCAAATTAGTCACATGGCCGTCTGTCTAACTGGCAAGAGAACATGACCTTAGCCTCTTCCTGACTGTGCACCCGTGTCTACTACATCTTCTGTCCCCAGTATATAGGCTCCCTCACTTTGCATTCCCAAACTTTGCCCCTCCCTGCTCCCAATCTCTGCTCCCTACAGATCCAGTACTATTCCTATTATGTAAAGTTCCTGGATCTTGAGTCCAGGTAGAAAAATGAGCCGAACGTTAGAGATTTGAGTCATCCCTCTACTGGAGAGCAGAGGCCCAAGTCAGAAGTATATCTGAGGACCAGTGGTAGACATCAGAGTTTATACTTTCTGAGCTGGATTTTGGAGAGGTGTGAGGGTCACTGAACTGTATACAAACAGGCCTCACTTCTTTCTCTCCTACCCTCTGATGCTTCCTGGGTACAGGTGCTAGACATCGACCAGGCAGATGCAGGGGCCCTGCCCCTGGACTCACCACAGAAGGTGCGAGAGGCCCTGACGTGTGAGCTGAGCAGGGCTGAGTTTGCCGAGTCCCTGGGCCTCAAGCCCCAGGACATGTTTGTGGAGTCCATGTTCTCTCTGGCTGACAAAGATGGCAATGGCTACCTGTCCTTTCGGGAGTTCCTGGACATCCTGGTGGTCTTCATGAAAGGTAGGAGGTATTGGGCCTTCCCAGGAGCCAGAGTTCTTTCAGCAGAGAGGGGACCTTCATCCCCCTTGCTCTCCCCAGGCTCCCCAGAGGACAAGTCCCGGCTGATGTTCACCATGTATGACCTTGATGGAAACGGCTTTCTCTCCAAGGAGGAGTTCTTCACTATGATGCGGTATGGGCTGGGCCCTTCCAGTCCTGAGACTTCCTGATGTTTTAAACAGGAAAACAAGCCAGGTCAGAGGAGGGTGGGTAAGGAGGCGATCTGCACTGAGAGCTGGCCCTCAGTGCATCCTGGACTCTCAGAGCAGCCTGGCTAGACCCCTACATCCAGGAGGGTCTATATCTGCACTCTCAACACCAGCCAGAGAATTCTCCCTCCCCAGTTGAAACAACAATGACAAAACCACAACCAACACCAGTATGACCACTGACAAAAGCCCACTAACCCCTTTGGATGCCTTTGGATCTTTGTGAAGTCCACAGCATGCCTAGCACTGCTTCACACAGTGACATGACGGAGGGATGGAGGATGGATGACCTTGGTCACTCTGCCAATATTAATCACCATGACAGTAAGGAGAGAAACATGGAAAGTTCCTGTTTTCCAACCCTTCTCCCTTACTGCTTCTCAAGCCATTTCAGACTGTAGTGTCCTGATAAAAATCCACTCTGAGACTTCTTATTCCTGAAGATAATGCTCCAGTAACACAGTCCCCTTCAGTTCCATAAGGACAAGGTTCACATCTCTCGTTCCCTGCTGAATGCACCTCCTCTGCACTGTGATTGGCATATAACAGGCATTCAGTACCTAATTAACTGAATAAGATGCACTAAATGAACCAAAGAATGAACACAATGCACACAACCACCCAGACCTTTTTAACTTTTCTGCTCCTTTAAACCTTTCCACTGACTTCTGCATTCCCCTTAACTGCTACATCCTTCTTACAGTCCAGATGCCACAACTGGACATGGGCTTCTAGGAGGGCTAGGGTGAAGCCAGCTGACTGCAGATTGTGCCTCACTGGGTGTGCCATTGCAGGCCCAGGCTGGGGCTGGGCCTAGGGAATGTACAGTGGGTCCCTGCCCTCCAGCGGTGAGCTCCCACCTTCTCATCCTATACTCAGTGTGTGGATCTTGCTCAGCCTTAGCAGGATAATGTGTGTGTTGTTTTGTTGTTGTTGTTGTTGTTGTTTTTAAATGTGATGGCAGTATTTGCTCTGTCGTATGGGAGAAGGTCTTTTTCTCCTGGACTCACACAAACTTGCATGGTTAGTTTGTTTCATCCCAAAACACTGCCTAAGAAAAGAGTATGGCCACTGCTGCTGCCACTACAGGCACTGTCAGACCGGGTGTGGAAACACTCCTGCCCGTGCCCCAGGGCTTCGGCACAAGGAAGCACAGTGGCCAGGGCAACTACATCCCCTCCCTGCCGCCGTCTGTGCCCCCACTGGACTGTGAAAAGGGGAGCTCAGCGATGGTGTGGGAGGCTTCAACACAGCAGAGTGGGCGGAGAGCCCGCCATGCAAGAAGGCCATGGCATACCTGGGCACATCCCTACGTGGACAATAAGTGGACATTCATCTCAGGTGTAGCTGCCCCCACCCCCAAATTTGAGGGCTGCTATCTTTAATTGGTCAAGGTCACTTTCAGTTTTGTTCTGCCTTTTGAGCCTGTGGCCACCCCACCCAGTTTAGTGTCAGGTGCACACTGGGTGAACACCCTCTGAGAGCTATTTTCCGTGTCACTGGTAACAACATTAGATCATCCATGGCCTGCCTCGCCCTGCACCTGCCTGAGCCTGACCTCACCGGGTGACAAGCTGCTCTGTCTCTGGTTGTCCCCCAGGTCCTTCATCGAGATCTCCAACAACTGCCTGTCCAAGGCCCAGCTGGCTGAGGCGGTGGAGTCCATGTTCCGGGAGTCGGGCTTCCAGGACAAGGAGGAGCTGACGTGGGAGGACTTCCACTTCATGCTGCGGGACCACGACAGTGAGCTGCGCCGCACGCAGCTGCACGTCAGAGGTGGAGGTGAAGGTATGTGAGTATGTAAGGAATGGTCAGAGTCAAGGAAGGGTGTGGCCTCAGAATGAGAGTTCCTGGTGCATAGGACCCAGATCTCATTTCTCCCTTAGCCCTTGTGCACAGCACAGAGCTTGGCATGTGCAACCAAGGGCATCACATAGAGCCGTACAATTTAGCACTGCACAGAAAAGCCCACTGCGGTTCAAGAGCGAGATGAAATCCAGTCTACATGCTGCTCACCAAGTCATTGGCCTGGGGCGTATCTGGCCAGAGGAAAAGACATTACTTTCTTTACACAAAGAATCTGCAGGGCCCAGGCATGTACCTGGAGGCGATTCCTTTTTCTAATTGCACAGAATTGCCACCTTGTCTAGCAGTGGCTGCCCTGTGTGCAGTGGGTACTTGGTGTGGTGAGTGAGGAGAACAGAGCTGGAGCAGGAGATAAGGGCATGACCATGTCAATGGCAAGTGCCGTGGCAGCCTTCCCAGAGGGTAGTGGGTGGCGGAGGTGGTGCTGCTGGAGGGATAACCTCCCCCCCACTCCTCCCACCACCACCACTCTCTTGGGGAAACCTGCCTAGCCTCTTGTTCTCCTCTCCAGATGTTGCAGACATCTTTAAACCAAACATCAGTTCTCGAGTCTCATTCATCTCTCGGACTTCTGGGAAATGGTGAGAAGGAATGGGGCACTGGGAAGTCCCTTTGGCCAAGTCTGCTGCAGAGAAATGAAAGAAGTAGGGCTGGCTGTCTTTGACCCGGGGGTCAGACACTGACCTCTGAAAGTAGCTCCTGGTACACGGCCAGTCCTAGCACAAATTCCAGCTGCCTCCCACACCCTGTGCCGCTCAGGGGCCTGGCTCTCTCCCCGCCACTGCAGGATAGAACCATCCTGTAAAACAGATGACTAGATCATATTTATGCATTCCACCTTTCCTCCCATCTGCTCCTCGCTGATCAGTTTTATAGGCTGGTTGTGTGGGCAGGGATGGGTTCTAGGATTCACCCCTACCCTATCCCACCCCACCCAAAGCTCTGACCTCGCCATTCTTCTCCTGGCTGCAAAGGCAAGGGGAGAATGAGACTTGTTTACCTTTTCTCAGCCCTTACCCCCAGGAAGTGGAGCTTCCTGCCTCAGAAACCCCAGAGCTGGGAGGCCCTGTGCTGAAGAGGAGGTTTGGCAAAAAGTGAGTGTTTCCTAGACCCCCAGGGCCAGGAGATACGGGAGAGATCTCAGGGACTCTGGGCCCTGCCCACACCACCTTGACATACAAGGGACCATCTTGAGTCTCATACCATTGGTACCAAACCCAACCAGTGGGCTATACAGTCAAATGATCAACTTCCTAATCTTTAGGCTAGAATCTGGCACTCAGATGCAACACCAAGAGGGAGGGAAGGGTCTCCTGGCTACTGCCTGCTTTGGGTAGAGCAGTGAGGCCTGTGCAGCAAGAGGAAGGAGGGAAGGAGAGAACAGGCAGGAAGAAGAGGAAGTGGAGTAGTGGAGATACAGAAGAGGGGGATGGATGGAACAAATAAAGATGAGAGGTGAAGGTTTGGGGACTTAGGAGTCTGCCCCCCAAATGCTTTTCCCTTTCCCCACTGTGGTCCACCCTGACCCTCACGAAGTCACCAGGTCTCCTTCATGGGGTGGTGTTTAGGGGAAGCCAGGGTGCCTTGATCTTACGGCCGCCCTGCCTCTCACTGCTGTAGGGTAGCGGTGCCCCCTCCACGGCTGTACACAGAGGCATTGCAGAAGAAGTTGCAGCAGGGCTTCCTGGCCCAGAAGCTGCAGCAGTACAAGCGCTTCGTGGAGAATTATCTGCGGCACATCGTGTGCATTGCAGTCTTCTCAGCAATCTGTGCCGGCCTGTTTGCAGAGCGTGCTTACTGTATGAGTTGCAGGTTTCAGGCAGTGGGAAGGGTGCAGGGAAGCCCTCCGGTTGCTGTTCCCACTCCTCAGCGTCTCACTCTGCCCTCAGACTACGCCTTCACCTCGCCACCCTCCGGCATTGCAGAGACCACCTTCGTGGGCATCATCCTGTCACGGGGCACGGCCGCCAGCATCTCCTTCATGTTCTCCTACATCCTGCTCACCATGTGCCGCAACCTCATCACCTTCCTGCGAGAGACCTTCCTCAACCGCTACGTGCCCTTCGACGCCGCCGTGGACTTCCACCGCTGGATCGCCATGGCTGCTGTTGTCCTGGCCAGTATGTGGTTCCCGGGCAATCTCCTCATTGCTGCAGCCCCCTGGGACTTACTGTAGGGGAAGTAGTGAGGCGACTGGAGCTACTTTTACTTGCATCTTTCCCCCCTGTTCCTCCTCCCTTTCTTCCTTCCTTGGGGTTGGATGCAGAGTCAGCCCTGGATAGGATCTCTAACGGTCTGTCTCTTTCAGTTCTGCACAGTGCTGGCCACGCAGTCAATGTCTACATCTTCTCAGTCAGCCCCCTCAGCATGCTGACCTGCATCTTCTCCAACGTCTTTGTGAATGATGGGTCAGTTCTGAGGAGGGTCCCCTAGGGACACCTGGGTAGGCCTAAGGGCATAATAGAAAAGAAATACATGGTCCTAGACACTTCACTCCCTCACTGAGTGAAGGTGAGATGCCAGCCTCCTTGGGGATGCCGAGAGGTGAGTTTCTTGCTCGCAGGAAGGAAGCTGGCCATGACTGGCCAAGAAGGGAGTTTGGGAGATGAAGTTGGGGACTCTTTCCCACATGTCCCTGACACACATCTCAGCCTACCATCCATTCACTGGGCAAATGTTTTATGTGTCCACCCAGGAGCCAGAGAGTAAGGATACCAAGGTACATGCAATTGCACAACAGATACTGGGCTTTTACTATGTGCCTGCCATTGTTTGCACATAGAGATAGGGCACTGAGCAAAACGCATTCCCCTGCCCTCATGGAGTTTATAGAACATGAAACAAACCCCTAAGGAGGCGAAGATCAACAACATTAGGAGAGTTTAGGACAATACAGGAGGAGGAATTGCTAAGAGAGCAGAGGCTGGAGCTGTGGGAGACTAGGTCCATGTTCCTCAGAAGGATGGTTGGTCCTCTGGGTGCAGGCCCAGTAATCTGAGCTGTCAGGGCTGGCAGGAACAGAATTGCATTGGGACAGTGAGGGAGGACCTTCTGCCCCAGTCGGAGGCTCCATGTGCCTTTGCCCCACAGGTCCCACTTTCCCCAGAAGTTCTACTGGTGGTTCTTCCAGACAGTCCCAGGTAGGGAGTGCGGCTGTGTGAGGGGTCGGGGAGTTCTGTCTGAAGACTTCTGCTTTTGCTTTCATCTTTCCATGAACAATGTACTTGTGTACAATGGGCGTAAGTTCCCTTTCTAGCCTCTAGGTCAAGCCCCAGCTGCAGCCCCTTTAGGCAAGCTGTCCTGGGGGCCAGAGAAAGATGAGGGAGGTCAGGGAAGGAGGGTAGAATGCGGAGAGTGTTCTGTTGTATTCTCAGCCCAGGATGAGGCCCTGAGACTCTTCTCTGTCCCCGTGTTCCATACCCCCAGGTATGACAGGGGTGCTTCTGCTCCTGGTCCTGGCCATCATGTACGTCTTCGCCTCCCGCCACTTCCGGCGCCGCAGCTTCCGGGGCTTCTGGCTGACCCACCACCTCTACATCCTGCTCTACATTCTGGTGAGAGGCTTCTCTGGGCAGAGCCCAGCCATGCGGTGGGGTGAGCACTCATGTTGGCAGGGAGAGCGGGTTGAATTGGACCCAAGATCTTAAACCGAGACCCTGGGCTCTGAGACCCCAGTCTCTACAGCCAACGCCCTCCCCATCTCCCTAACCCAGGCCCAGAGCCCAAGCAGAAAGTGTCTGGACCAGGGACGGGCAGGGAGGGGGCTTGGCTGGGCCTGAGCTATACTAATTGGCTGTGTCTCCAGCTCATCATCCACGGCAGCTTCGGCCTGATCCAGATGCCCCGGTTCCACATCTTCTTCCTGATCCCGGCACTAATCTATGGGGGGGACAAGCTGGTGAGCCTGAGCCGCAAGAAGGTGGAGATCAGCGTGGTGAAGGCGGAGCTGCTGCCCTCAGGTACCAGGCCTGGCCTGACCCTGGGTGGGGAGCACTGGAAGCCGACTTAGGGGACGCAGGGAGCTTCCCAGGCCTCCTGACCCCCATTTTGGCTCCTAATAGCCCCTCTGGGCCCCCTGCAGTTTTCCTGATGCAAATGCAGCCCCAGGGGGACTTGCAGACAGTGAGAAGTGACTATGGGAAGAGGCAGCTAAAACTGCAGACTAAAGGGTTTAAGGATGAGAAAGACTCCCTCATGCATGACCTGGGTTCAGGGCAGGGAACCATATACCCTCTCCTACCCCTTTTTGCAGAACAATCCCCTTTCAGAGACAGGCAAATGGCCCAATTGTGAGAGTCTGTTGTTGAGTCTGTGTTGGTTAAAGTGGGGATTCACTCACTGTAGAGGGTGGCGGAGATGATTTTAGGAGTGCAGGGACCATCCAGACTTTAGGATTCACATAGTAAGAAAATTAATCTCATTTCTATTTTACTTCAATCAAGATTACTTAAGAACACAGCATCAGCATAGTGTCATTACACCTTTTGCACTTTCCAATACTGTGAGTGCAACAAAGAGAGAACAGGCCTGAGGCCCAGCTGTGGCTAGACCGCAAAGAGTGTCCAGCAAAAATTTGATAGAACACGGTACCTTCTATTTAGAGTACATGATACTGGTTTCCACTTACCTTAGGGACCTAAGCCTTCTTGTCAAGGTAAATCAAACTGGAAAAAGTAAGTCAGTTTAAAGAAAAACATAAATGATAATGCAGGAGGTGTGTTGATATGGCTGTAACAGTGGAAGTTTGGTAAATACTGAAATGGCCCATGGCAAACCCTATGTCCTCTGACCCAGTAGGCTTGTATCAGACCTGAGCCCTTTAGGGGAAGAGACAGTGCAGAGAAGATGGGCTGGAACAGAGGAGCAGAGAAGCCCAGGTCTCAGGTTACCTAGGAAATAGCAGAGGGCATTCCCCAACTCCCAGCCCCAGGAGCCCCACTTACTTAGACCATAGGACTGTTCCCTGTACCTCAGGCATGTGGTAAGGACAGGGTGCCTGCCAGTCCTCATGTACCCGAAGCAAGCCTTGTAATCCCTGCCCTTCTCTGCCCATGATGGACCCCCAGGAGTGACCCACCTGCAGTTCCAGCGGCCCCAAGGCTTTGAGTACAAGTCAGGACAGTGGGTGCGGATCGCCTGCTTGGCCCTGGGGACCACCGAGTACCACCCGTTCACACTGACCTCGGCTCCCCACGAGGACACGCTCAGCCTGCACATCCGGGCAGCAGGGCCCTGGACCACCCGCCTCAGGGAGATCTACTCGCCCTCGCCGGACGGCCGTGCCAGATACCCGAAGGTGCCCATCACTGGGAAACGCTTTTGGGTTCTGGCATTGGCAGACGTTTCCCCGCCCTTCCTTACCCTGTGGTCAGAAGCACCAGACACACCAAGGCCAGGCAGGGAGAGAGCTGGGTGCCTCAGAAGAAGCGAGGATATACTCGCATCTTTCTCCTCCTTGCCCCCTTACACCATTTCTAGCCTCAGAGCCGGGGCAGGGCCAGGTTCATCTCATCCCCCTTTCTGTTGGCAGCTGTACCTTGATGGACCATTTGGAGAGGGCCACCAGGAGTGGCGTAAGTTTGAGGTGTCAGTGCTGGTGGGAGGAGGCATTGGGGTCACCCCCTTTGCATCCATCCTCAAAGACCTGGTCTTCAAGTCATCCCTGGGCAGCCAAATGCTCTGTAAAAAGGTGAGTGTCTCTCTCCCATTCTTCCAAGGAATGGGAATAGATGGACTAATTGTGTTTCCGTATCGCGACAGAGTAGCATTAGAAAAAGCTCCTGGCTTACAGGCCCTAGGTCTGCTAGGGCCATTTATACAGTTTTCCAGTTGCCAAATGTTTTGAGGGACGGTAGGAAGGTTAGCCAGAAAGGTCTCTGCCTGGATCTGTCGGTTAGGAGACTTGGATCAAGCTTATGGGTCCTGACAGAGGTTCACTGTCTGTGGATGGTCTGGGGCTTCCCAGCCTCTCAAGTGAAGGCATCTGGGGTGGAGGAACTTTGAGCTGATCATCCTAAGCTCCAGCCACGTGTCCCAGATCTACTTCATCTGGGTGACGCGGACCCAGCGGCAGTTCGAGTGGCTGGCTGACATCATCCGGGAGGTGGAGGAGAATGACTGCCAGGACCTAGTGTCCGTGCACATCTACATCACCCAGCTGGCTGAGAAGTTCGACCTCAGGACCACCATGCTGGTACGTCAGTGCCAGCTGGGAAGGGTGGGTGGCCTCCGTCTGGGCTAGGAGCTGACCCTGGCTGTGATGTCCTCCTGCGTTCGCTCCTTTACCAGTACATCTGTGAGCGGCACTTCCAGAAGGTGCTGAACCGGAGTCTATTCACCGGCCTACGCTCTGTCACCCACTTTGGTCGCCCCCCCTTCGAGCTCTTCTTCAACTCCCTGCAGGAGGTTCATCCAAAGGTTAGTTCCACCCACACCCATCTTGGAACTCTGGCCTTCAAATACCCTGTTGCTCCATATTGAGTGGAGAACCCCCCAACCTGGCCCCAGGATAAGGTCAGGTGTCAGAGGTGGGCTTCAACCCCCACCCACCTTCCCACCCTTAGCTCAAGTCTCCTCCTCGGGGTCTGGGCTCGATGCTCTGGTCATTCCAGCCAGGCTTGAGAAGTGGCTTCCTCCCGGGAAGTGAGCCTCTCGAGGTGACAGGCCTTTCTGCAACCACTCTCCCCTCCAACACTTGACAGGTACGAAAGATCGGGGTATTCAGCTGTGGCCCTCCAGGAATGACCAAGAGTGTAGAGAAAGCCTGTCAGCTCATCAACAGACAGGACCAGGCCCACTTCATGCACCACTACGAGAACTTCTGAGCCTGCCCTCCCTCGTGCCTGCTTCCCCTCTGCGTACCAGCCCTGCTGGCAGTTTCTTTGTCAGAATCCACTTCTGGCCTCAGCTGGAGAGCTGGAAGAGCCTTTCCCTTATTACTCCACATGTCCCATGCTCTGAGAAGGCAGAGGAGGCCCCTCCAGCCCAACCCACCGCAGGCTGTGGCAGACCAAGTGGGAAGGGAGCAGTTCCTGCTGTGTAACGGCTGTGGAGGAGGAGAGCTACAATAGCATTTTCCTCTGATAGGTTCCCATGTCTGATTTTCTGCCACAGAACTGATGTTTTGCTTTAGTATTTTCTTGGCCTAGACATTTGAGGAAGGATGGGGTGGGGATATGAAAACAGGGCTGAGTGAGAATATCCTGAGAGACGAGCGCAGCTGTGATGCCTAGAACTTGGCCCGCCCAAGTGCCTCAATTCAGCCTCTGAGGCGTTTTCCCTCCACTTCCATCTCCAGCTTTTTCTGCTCCTAGAGGGTCAGGAATCCAGAGAAACAAAGATATCTCCCTAGCCATGGTGTTCCTGGTGTCAGCCAGCAATGCCCAATGTCCTGACCTTTCGGCAGACCCTCTCTGGGTCACTGGGGTAGCCTTGTGACCCTGGAGCAAGGGAGTCCAGCCTGTGGGGCAGACATCCAAAACTCTTTCTCAGTTCCCCACTTCCACAGCAGCTGGGTGACCAGCTGTCTTGATTTACCCAGGACATTCCCAGTTTTAGTACCAAAAGTCTTTTACCCTTGAAAACCCTTTACTCCCAGGCAAATGGGGAAGTTGCCTTACAAAATCAGTTGGTCACCTTACACAGGAGTCAACCTAGGATGTCACCTCCAATTTTAGCTCTTTAAGACCCTTCCTTTTCTTTCTCCAACTGGGTCTTTCCTAAAAACCTGGGCTTTAAATGTTTTTAAATTTAGATATAATTGGCATACAGCAAAGTGTATAAACCTTAAAGTTACCATGAATGTGTGTTACCACTACATTTACATCATCCCAGAAACCTCCCTTGTATCACTTCCAGTCAGTATCCTCCAACCCTTGGAAGCAACCACTGCTGTGATTTCTCCAGATTAGTTTTGCTTATACTGAATATACTCTTTTGACTGGCTTTTTTCACATAACACAATGTCTTTGTGATTCATCCACATTGTTGTATGTATCAGTAGTTGGTTCATTTTATTGCTGACTTGTATTCCATTTTAGAGATGTACCATAGTTTATTTATCCATTCTTCTGGTGATGGACATTTGGATTATTCTTAGTTTTTTTTAATTACAAATAAAGCTGCTATCTACATTCTTGTACCTGTCTTTTGGCGGAAATAATGCACTCGTTCCTCTTGGGTCTAGGAGGTCTGTCCAGGAAAAGTCCAAATATTGTTAGTATAATGAGAATGGTTTGCATGATATCTATGTAAACTGGCAGCCAAGGAGAGTGGACTGGAATGTGTACATGTGAACAATGAAGACTTCACTGTACTAGTCAGTGGGGGCGGTAGACACCGTTGAGTGAGAATGCGTACTGTGTGGCCGTCACATTCAAAATGACTGAATGAGTAGAACAATGAATCTGCATCAAATTTTGTGGTAAGCTTGAACATTCCTCCATGGAAACTATTTGGATCATTCAGAAGGCCGCAGCTATGGGCAACTGATGATCGGGAGCTTCATCACAACAATGTACCCGCTCATGCATCATGTTTCATGCAGAGTTTTTTGGTGAAACACCAAATCACCCAGGTGACTCAGCCTACCAAGAGCCCAGATTTGGCAACCTGCAACTTCTGGCTTTGCCCAAACCTAAAATCACCTTTGAAAGGGGAGAGATTTCAGACCGTTGATGAGATTCAGGAAAACCCGACAGGGCAGCTGATGGCGAGTGGGAGAACTGTGAGAGGTCCCAAGGTGCCTACTTTGAAGAGGACAGAGTCATCATTGTCCTATGTATAATGTTTCTTGTATCTTGTATCTTCTTCAATAAATGTCTCTATTTTTCATATTACATGGCTGGATACTTTCTGGACAGACTATATCTAGGAGTGACATTACTAAATCATGGAGTTCTCCAGCTAATAGAACCTTGTGGCAGGGAGTTTCAAGCCATCTCCACATCCCTGCCTCAGACCCCTTGCCCCTGTCCTCATTGGTGCTACCCTACCTCTCCTGACAGGCCACATGCTTTTAGCTCCCAGCCCTCTGTATTAAAAGAATCTTCCCTGGCTGGTGTGGTTCAGTGGATTGAGTGACAGCCTGTGAACTGAAAGGTTGCTGGTTCAATTCCCAGTCAGAACACACGCCTGGGTTGCGGACCAGGCCCCCAGTTGGGGGCATGCGAGAGGCAATTAATATTGGTATATCTCTCACACAAAAGAGAGAGGGTCCAGTACTTACAGGTCCTGGAAGTTATATGGCATACCTGTGACCACACAGTGAGATCATGGGTAGAGAGAGGGGGGCCTGGGGTTATTTTTATTAGGATCGAGTGGGGGCCCAGGGTTTCACAGACTCATATTTGGTGAACTTAAAACATAAGAGTGGGAATTTAAAGTGCTGGAAGGGAAACAACAAGTGGCCCAAATCTGGCCCATCAGTGCCTCCCTTTTTCCTTCAAAAGACCACTCAGAATATTTATTTGCTCCATCCTAATTCATCTCTCCTTGCTAGGCTATGGTATGTTGTTAACGTGTCTGTCATGATTATCTGTAACACTCTCTACTCAGTCCTACTCTCCACCCAGCTAGGGCCTGAGTGAGGGTCTCTTGAAGACTCCAAGATCACTCTTGCCAGACAATGCCAAGTGCCTGTCCACTTGGACAGAGGGGGGTAGCATCATGATCTTGAGTAACCTCAGATAGCACTCGGTCCTCCTGGCCTCAGTCCTGGTTCCACACCCTAGCCATGTTCTAGATGGAGGCATTTATTCATGCTATCAGGCCGCTCTGTCTAACCTTGCCCAGATTCCTACTCATTACTGGGGTAAAAGTGAAGGACTTACAGAGAGAGTAAATGTGTCTTCAGCCTGGGAATTCGCCAGGACCCTCAACTGACCCCACTCTTTTGGGCCTTCATGACCAACTCTTCTGGGAAGTGGATTGGAAGGCAGGATTGGGCAGCTATCAGCCAACATGCTTTCGGGGTGAGAAAACGAGGTCACTGACTACACAAGTGGCTTAGGGGAGAGGTTAGATTCTGGAAAATATGTAAACAAGGAGGCCACGAAATATTTCAGTGAAAGAGGACTGTGGAAGAATGACTCAGGAAATTCATGGGAATTTTTTAATTTGGCAGTATGAAAGAAAGCAAACTTTATCTCAGGTCACAGATGTTGGTCTCAGGCCCAGAGACAAAGGCCAACCCAAGCTCTGCTGCACAGAGATAGAGAAGGGGATGAGACTGGAACAGGGATGGAGAAGGAATCATATGGGATTGGATGGTGATGGGATTGGGGATGGAGAAGATGAGGATGAGATTGGATAGAAGGACTTCTTTGGTGGGTGGGTGGGAAGGATGTGGATGAGGACAGAGAGGTGCTGAGGCTGCAGTCTGTTAGAGGGGAATGAAGGCTAGATTTTTGCCTCTTTTTCCAACTTTTTAGACCCAGCTTCTGCCCCAAATAAGAAGGGAAAAAGGTGACAAGATGTGCCAATCTTCCCACACACTCGCTAAGGATTTTTGAGTAAAAGGAGCCAGTCTAGCATAGTAGTTAAAAGTAAGAGCTATTGCCTTAAATTGGGTTTGAGTCCCAGCTGAGTGACCTTGAACAGACAAAGGAAAGTCTTGATGCCTGTTTGTTCTTCCATAAAATGGGGCTGACATGAGCATCTGCTTCACAGGATTTGGGAAAACCCAATACAATTCAATACAAATTCAGTTCAATGCAAGAAAAATGGGCCCGGTTACTATGAACTTACTACATGTTAGTCAGAGCAAACAGACAAGAAACAAATAAATAAGAAGCTAATTCCAGATCATGATAAAGAGCCTTGTAGATAATAAACAGAATATGTAATATGCTAGTGAGTGAGGAAGGGAACACTTTAGATAAGGTGATTAAGGAAAAGCCCCAAGAAGGTGGCTATAAGATTATAACAACTAATGTACACAAGGCTTGCTGTATGTCCAGTGCTATTGTAAGTGCTTTAGATGTATTAACTCAGCTTTTAGAACAACCTATCGGGTAAGTGCTTCCTTTTCTGCTCATTTTACAGAGAAGGGAGCTGAAAAGGGTTCCCAGAACCAGTCCATGTGTGTGGAGGCTTCCTTGCACCAACAAGCATTAACTCAATTTTGACACGGTCTACCCAGAGATAGGAATCAGATTTCACAGATTAAGGGCTCAGCCCCACAAGACCGCCCTCTACTTCAGATGCCAGTCTCAAGTCCAGATTGTTACCTGTGTTTCTGACTGACTGGCTATAAACCAGAGGTTCCCAGTGCAGACTCCTTGGATTCCTTTAATTTGCTAGAGTGGCTCATAGAGCTCAGGAAAACCCATTTATTCACTAGATTACTGATTTATTACAAAGGACATTAAAAGATATACGTGAACAGCCAGATGAAGAGATACATAGAGCAAAATCCCAAACAAAAGAGCTTCTGTCTTCACGAAGCTTGGGCTGGTGAGGTGGCATGTGGAAGCATTCTGATTGACCAATGTAGAAGTTCTCCAATAAAAATGGCCAATGAGTTGTCCTCTTGGGTTTTTATGGAGGCTCCATTACATAGTCATGGTTGATTAGGTCATGGACCATTGACCATTGAGTTCAATCTTCAGTCCCTTTCACACTGCCAGCAGTCAGAGGTTGGAAGTCGGGGGTGAAACAGAAAGTTCCAAACTTCTAATTACAGGTTGGTTCTCCTGGCAACAAGCTCCCACACTTGGGTGGGGTCCAAAAGTCACCTCATTACCATAACAAAATTGTTGTTGTCCTCACAGGAAATTCCAAGGCTTTTGGGATCTCTGTTCTAGAACCCAGAATTGAGGATAAAGATCAAATATATATTCCTTATTGTATATTGCAACATTACAGAAGTTGTAACACAAAGCAACTTAAATAACTTGCCCAGAGTTAACAGAATGTGAGAGGACTCTATTTGACATCAGAAAGTTTTTCTCTTAATTTTTAAAAATTTACTTATTTCAGAGAGGGGAAAGGAGAGAAACATTTATCTGTTGTTCCACCTATTTATGCATTCATTGGTTGCTTTTTCTATGTGTCCTGACCTGAGATCAAACCCCCAACCTTGGGGTATGGGAATGACGCACTAAGCAATGAAGCTAGCTGACCAGGGCTGACTCCAGAAAATTTTAACCAGAGGCCATACCCTTAACTACTACTTTATCTTGCCCCTTAAAAGCAGGTTTTAAGTGTTCAGGTAAAAATAATGTATGGAGAGCCCTCAACTGGCATCTTGTAATATTGTTATTGTTATTACTATCACTATTACTAAGAAAAGTCAAGGCTTTGGATGGCAGAGCTCCATATTCTAAGGAGTTTCGAGTATTTGGGGCTTGATGTTAAGTGACTTCTTCCTAGTTCAGACCTATTCTCTGCTGATCACTAACCTCCCCCTCACTGCCTATCTCCTAAAAAGGAGGAAGAGGAGGCCTGCCCTACCCTCTAAGGGAACTCCAAGCCCCCAGATTATCTGAAAGTCACTCCATCTTGGCCTTGCCTGGATTGGACCTTGGCTGGCAAGCTATAGGATCCCCACCCAGATTCCAGGAAGCTGTAAAGTTCCTGCAAATCTTTCCAGCTGACTTCACAGGCATCCTTATCCTCCCCGGAGAGCAGCCTCAGATGAACTGTAGGAATAAAGTACTCCCTTTTCTGAGAGTGAGA
Organism: Mormoops blainvillei; assembly: GCA_004026545.1. Classification (NCBI taxonomy): domain Eukaryota; kingdom Metazoa; phylum Chordata; class Mammalia; order Chiroptera; family Mormoopidae; genus Mormoops; species Mormoops blainvillei. Next base: position 106,081 of record PVJD01004857.1, on the reverse strand, counting down.
GGCTGGTAGTAAGATTCTAGGAGCAGCTACCCGAAATGAACTGGATGCTAGAATGGGAACATGGGTTCTGTTTCCAGCCCTACTACTAAAATTACTGGGTGGCCTTAAGGAAATTACTTGAGTTCTCTGGGCTTCAATTTCCTCACCAGGAAAATAAAAGGATAAATAGGACCCTTTCCAGACCTAAAATCCAACCATTCCCTTCTGCACTCAAATGAAGGGAAGGCCTATATTAGGGAAACAGCTACCTTTGCCCCTTATCTGAGGTTCAATTGGCTAGAATAAGAGAAAAAATGCGTCAGGGTTTATATGTGTTAGTCCCTATGTCACATTTACACAAATTGCCTCACTTAATCTTCACAATAACTCTTTGGAGAGGTGTATTTGCTTGCCCCTATTTTACAGAGGAAGCACCTGAGGATCAGAGAGCAAATTGCTCACAAGCATCCAGCTAGTAACAGGTAAAATCAGCATTTTAACGCAAGTCCCATGAGGTCTTGGAATCTCGGGCTCACTCTTTCCATCCTAGTGTCTCTAAAGGTATAGCAAAAGATGAGCAAGAAGCAATCAAACGTTTTCATTATATGTTTCCCATTGTTAATTGTTTAAACAACATTTCTTGAGCAACTGCTATGAATACAAATCATATTAGATCCATGGGACCCAAAAGGAATGCAAGACACACTCCCAGCCTTCCAGGAGTGGAAAATCATCCTGGCTCTGGGGAGAAAGTGCTGTACCTTGTCACACTTGCGAGCACAGTGCTGGTTCAGTGTCCTCTCCTGTTAGACTGTGAGCCCCTAGAAGGTAGAACTTATAATTTTGCTGTTCACTGTCATTAATCTACTGCCTAGGACAGTGCCTGGCACAGAGCAGATTCTCACGGGGTATTTGGTGAATAAATTACATTACATAATAAGAGAAAATAAATTGTAGCTGTGTTTAGATGGTGACCATGAAAATGTTTATTTATAAATTGTTAATGGTGCTTATCCTTGGGGGTGGAACAGAACTAAAAGTGACTTTCATTTTCTGTCCTCACATTTGGGTGATTTTTAAATAACAAGTATGTATTACTTTCATAATCTAAAAATAGAGATATTTTTAAATTATAATTACTTACAGAGGTTGGCAAATGTAGGATTACAGTTGTGAGTACATGAAACAGTTTATTCTTGTATTATTATTTATTAATTATTGTATTATTTACTTGTATTACAACTGAAAACCTACATTTGTCCACCCCACGTATGCAAGGACGGGCAGCCAGCAAAGAAAAACTCAAAGCTGTTGTGTTACAGTGATTGTTGTCAAATCAAAATCATTACCATCACTGACTGTTCAAAGGAAAAATCTTAAAACTTCAATGTTTCTGTTTTAACATACTAAATGTGGGTTAGCTTTTGTGTAGCAATATAAAACAGGAACATCCTCTAATATGTTATCTTGCTTATTTTACTTTGTATAACATCTGAACCTGTAAGGGCCATGTTTACCATCTCTTCCCTCCCAGTCACTACCCTCAATTAAATGTGAACTCCACGTCTGTCTTACTTCTATGAATCATTCCTGGAATAGAATGAATGCTTATTTTTTTTTAAAAAATCAATGTTTCATCACCAAAAGGGAAAAGGTGATTAAAAGGAACCTGAAGAAGAAAGAAACAATGGGAGAAATGCTGAAGAGTGACAAATACCCAATTGATTAGACAGTATTTTTCTGAAAGATAGAAAAGAGGAAAATACTTTTGCCTTCCTATGGGAGACCATGGGTGATGCTTAAAAATTGTAATAATAAAAAGACAAAAAAAACCTGTGGCAATATCCTTCAGCATGGAAACCCTACTTCTAAGAATCCTACAGAAATATTTTATGTGTTTATATGAAAAGATATGTGTATAAGGGGGTAATTGTGTTTAGAATAGCAACATTTGGAAGAGCCCTAAACACACTATCAGGAGAAAAATAAAGGACATAACAGTGATATATAGTACATCCATGTGGGGAATAATGTTAGCATCAAAAAGAATGAATATGATCTACATGTACTGACATGGAAATATATATAAACAGGATGTGATTCCACTTTTGTAAAATTAAATCTTCGTGTGTATAATATATATAGTGTGTATGTATTTGCAAGGATATAGTACAAATTATTAACCATGGAGGTTTCTAGGAAATGGGGGTTGGAGTAAGGTAGGGACACTTGTTTCTTAGCTGAGTTAAATCTCCGTTATAGAGGAGAACAAATAATCAGGAATGCCAAGAATACTAGCATAGAAAGCCTAAATACAGCCAAATTAAACAAGTTAATCAGCTTAGCAACTAAACAAGGAAAATAGCAAGTTACAAGGGTCACAGAGTGACCAAGAATATCACAAAGAAAATGCAGCATCACTGTGGTTAGGGAAAAATAGTCTTTGGAGATCAAAGCCCCATGTGTCAGTTATTTGCATTCAGGTTCCATCACTGCCCTGAGTCTCAATTTCATGCCAAATGTGAAGGTGAAATGAGATAATGTTGTAAAGCTCAGAGCAATATGGCCCTCCATGACACTTTTCTATATATCTACTTGCCAACTCTGTAAATTAAGAGATGAGATCAAATAAGACCACATAAATGTGGGTACAGTACTTGGTGACTGGTTACCAAGGTACCAAGAGTTGGAAAACTTATAGTTCTAAGTTATAGTTAATAAGCTTAGTAATGAATGCATGTAAAAATCTATTGTTCCAGTAACTAGGATGTATAACCAGACCCACCCTGGTTCTAGGAGACCCACAAACAATTTGACCCTTGTGCTCCAGGAGGGTTGCAAGCAATCAAGATGGTATCTGAGCCATTGTGCTCCAGCAACAGATGTCTGCTGCCCAGGACACAGTAAAGAATTACTGGTCGCCCTGGCCAGTGTGCTCAGTTGGTTGGGCATCCTCCCACGAAGCACAGTGTTGCCAGTTCAGTTCCTGATCAGGGCACATGCCTAGGTTGCAGGTTCAGTCCCCAGTCAAGGCGTCTACAAGAAGCAACCAGTTGATGTTTCTCTCTCACACAGATGTTTCTCTCCCTCTCCTTCTCTCCCCCTTCCTACTCTCTAAAAATGAATAAATAACATCTTTTTTAAAAACCTGTATTAAAAAAAAAAAGAATCACTGGTCAACAGATGAAAGAATGCTAGGAAAATTGCTAGACAGCAGCTTTGTCTAACTAAACTTTTCCCTGAATTCCAAACCCCTTACCTACACTTTTCTCCTCCTTATAAAAAAGGTCAGCTTGAGATGAATCATAAGATGATCTTTTAGGGTACATAATCTGCCATCTTCTCAGGTCACTGGCATCTGAATAAAGCACCCATAGAGCATTCAGCCCTTGTCTTTACTTATGGTGGTGGTAGTAACAGGTAACATGAATGCTGACTTTCCCAGTTTCAAGGGGACTCTGGGAAAAGATTTTTTTAAAGAAGTTAGAATAAAATAATTTTGAATCTCACTTCTCAAGACTGGGAAAAAAGAAGAACCTAAAGGAAAGACTTCACAACCTGAAGGAAAGGGAATTAGCAACTTAAGGTAAGGATCCCAATCGATTTTCACCTTTGGGAGAAAATTTCAAGAAATGGAAGCCTGGAAAGAATTCATCAACAGAGATCATCAGTTGTAGAAGTGATGATTAGAAACAGTGGGGGCATGAACAAAGAGAGGTAATCTGAAAAAGTCACACAAATAGCAGGAAGTCTAATTAAACAGTGTATCAGATATGATAACGTGAGAACTGCTAGAAGAGTAAATATTTGACAGGGTTTTTTAGACAACAATATAATACCAAAGACTGAATAAGGCCAGGGGGAGGAGGGTGAATGGGATGGGGAAAGAACACTTAAATCCATACTTCTCTGAAGCAAGATTAAAATATGACATAATTGTTCTTAGAAATTAGCAGGAATGATAAAAATATTATTACAGGTTCTTATGATAAAAACCAGTCTAAAAGATTTTTTTTTCTTATTTTATTACTAGTTAGGGGGAGAAAGGAAAAGAGAGGAATATTAAGTTTTATTGTTTCCTGTACGTGTCCTGGCTGATGGATCAAACCCACAACCTTGGTGCATTGGGAAGAAGCTCTAGCCAACTGAGTACCCAGCCAGGGTATAAAAACCTAGTTTAAAAAACCAGAAAGATGAGCCCATTCTTCTTCTCAGGAGCACTCCTGTGCCTTTCCAGTCCCCCTCTCTATCGCCCAGGCGCATTACTTTTGCCTGTCCCTCTCCTAGTGCCAAGAGCCCTTCTTTTGCCTCTGTAACTTGTTTCCTGAGCCTATGCAGACCAGCTGGCTCACTCCTACTACCACTGTAACTTTCTAAATAACTTTCTCTTACAATTTGAAAAACAAAACAAAACCAAAAAACAATAAATAAAAAATTTTAAAAATCTAGAATGATGAGTTAATCTTCTCTTCTGACCTAATTTAAAAGAATCCAGCCCTGGCTGGTGTGGCTCAGTGGATTGAGCACCAGGCTGCAGACCAAAGTGTCACCAGTTCAATTCCCAGTCAGGGCGCATGCTTGGGTTGCAGGCCAGGACCCTGGCTGGGGGTGTGCGAGAGGCAACTGATCGATGTAGCTCTCGCACATTGATGTTTCTCTCCCTCGCTTTCTCCCTTCCTTCCCCTGTCTCTAAAAATAAATAAATAAAATGTAAAAAGAAAAAGAAAAATGAAAGAACCCAGAAAACACAAGGTCCTTCACACAATCACAAGATGGGGGTGGGGGGTGCGGGGTGCGGATGGAAGGAGCAAAAAAAGGAAGTAACCGAGGCAAGCCTGAGAGACAAAGAAAGAACAGATACCATAATGGCAGCATAAATGAGTACCAACTTAATTCCTCTGAAAAGGGAAGGGTCATTGACTATACCCAAGAATAAAATTCAGCGTCATGGAGCCCAGAAACCTGACTAAGACCAAAACGCAGGCACGCAAGAACTAAAGGGAGGTGCCAAAGGATTTCCCCTTGCTGTGGGTAACCACTCAGCTTGTCACCAGATGAGAGACTGTTAATTAAAAAGGCCAAAAGATATGTAAGAATGCAGCCTCATGGTTGAAGCGTGCAAACAGCTGACGTCTAAGAACCAACAGTTCCACCCCACAGCCCTTCAGAGTTCACGAGTAGCTTTGGGCCCAAGATGTAACAGACCACCCTGGCCAGGCTGCCCAGGGGCCTGCTAGGGGTCTGGGGCTGGGTTGTAATTATTTGAAATTGATCTTGTCCTCTCCTTGCTCCTGGGAAATGGCTGCAGCGAAAGGCTTTCTGGGAATGGAGGGGATCCTCTGCCTTGGGGGCCCGGCCACCACTGTTGCTCTTTTGCATTTGGGTCTGAAAGTCACAGTAAGTTGAGACATCTTTAGTTATTTTCTTAAATTCCAAAAGTGATATATGATCACGGCAAAAAAAAATTTTTTTCAATCAATACAGAAATTTATACAGTAAAAAAAATAAAAGCACTCCTGTTCCCCTGTCCTCAATCAACACAAAATCCCAAAATCTTCTCCTCCAGAGTTAACTACTATTAACAGCTTCGGTGTTTATCTTTCTAGACATTCCCACACATATATCCAAACATATGTGTGTATATATGCACGAGGGGGGAAATCTGTGGCAAATTATTTAATCTTTGTAATTCAGCTTTCTCAGCTTTAAAATGGGGGGAATGATATTAATCCCTAGAGTTATTGTGAGGGTGAAATGAGTTAGGGTACCTGGCATTCTCAGAAAAGTGTCTGGCCCATAGTAGGCACCTGGGGTTAGCTGTTATGATTATTCCTTCATTCTTTTTCACAGCAGCTTATTATCCTATTTTATAGATGACAATGATACTGAGAGAGGCTTTATTGACCCCATGAGAAATGCCTAAAATCTCCTAAAATTAGTGTAAGGCTGAGCCCAGAACCCAGGACTCTGCTTCTGATCCAGTGTTGTCCTCACCATACCACAGGGTCTCCCACAATCCACCTTAAGGCCAGAGGGGTCTGGAAGGAGGAGCCTGTCCCGCTCCTTGTCCCTCAGGAAGACCTAGCTTGGTTGCCCTACCTTATTTGGATCCCCAGCTGTCTCTGATGGGACTCTGGGGCAGGGAGCTCTAGGCCTAGGTGAACCTCCTCTTGCTGCGGTCTCCGGACATGTCCTTCTCAGTCCCTGGGGCTTGGTTTCTCCTTCTATGCAGTAAGTCACACTGAGGATGCTCATCCACCCTGGGGTTAGCTCAGGTTGACTGTAGGGATGGCAATGGCTCAGAGTTAAGAGTGAGGTCTGGCTGCTTATCAAGTTACAGACATTTCCAGAGCTCCTTCGGTGTGTGCCAGGTGCTACACCAGCCAGCGAGAAATGCTTCCACAATGTAGATGTGAGGTATGGCCATTACCTCTGGGAGTCCCTGTCCTCAGAGCTCCTAGGCACAGGGGCTCCTCTGGGGGGTCCTAGCAGCAGAGCAGGGCGGGTAGGCAAGAGACGGGTTCCGAGTGCCATTACCTGGTTCCCACTCCTCCTTCCTGCCTGGCCTCCAGGTCTACTTTTAGTGCCATATTCCTTGCCTCACATGTTTACGGGAGAGTGGAGGATTCTGGATTATGGCCAGGTTGAGGTCTTTTCTATCACCCAGGGAACTTCTCACATAGTTTCAAGCACCTCTGCAGACTCCAGGTTCAGAACTGGAAAAGTCTCAGGGATCATCCACTCTGATTATATACCAGATGAAGAAATAAGGTTTGGGGAAGGAGCGACAGGGGCACAAGCACTCATTAAACACAATCACGGTGCCATTCACTGTGCTAAAGACTTCAAAATTGCTTCCTTCAGTTCTTATGACAACCCCGAGGTAGGTAGTATTATTTTTCCCACTTAAAGAATGAGGAACCTGAGGTTTGAAAAATTTGAGTTGTTCAAGGTCATAAGGAAATAGAAAAGCCTAATGTGTACCTACCTCTTTCTTACTAGAGGGAACCCAATACACCCAAACATCCCATCAGCCTCTTCCTTTACCACCTCTTCCAAATGCAGGATTGCTTTTCCTGTAGTCTGGCCCATGACGAGACGTGTATTGGATGACAGAAACCCTTACACAGCCAACCATCCTGGCAATATTTGTCTTCTCCCTGGAAGCTAAACTCTCTCTTGAGCCCAATTCTGGAAGAAGGCAGCTTGGCTTTAGAGGACCAGTGAACAGGGCAATGGGTATTCCTCAGGTTCTAGTTTCAGGTGCGCAGCAAGGTGTGGGACTTTTGTAGGTGGTACCAGTGAAAGCCAAGTCTGGAGTAGGCCCAGGAGAGCTCTAGTGAGGCTTGTCTGTCCCTGTGCTGAAATCCCAGTTGCTCCCTAGAACCAGTAGCCCCAGTCTCCAAAGGCCCTGTGAGTCACTTTCTTCACCTTGCCCTGAATATACTACTAGTTCCTTCTCCTCTTAGCTTTTTCCTCATTCTCTGCAACACTGGTAAAATGTTGTCCTTCAATCTGCTTACTGAAAACAGTTTTTTCCAGAAGTTCTTTAGAATCATTAATCCTTGATGTTGTCAGTGCTGGCAGTTCCATCCCATCCCACATAATGGGTGACGAAGGAGATGATTTAATTTAGTGTTCCCAAAAGCACAAAGTACAAATATGCAAGCACACTCAGGAAGTTGTACTGCTAGGTGAGGTAAGCACAGCATTAATACATATGTGATAAGAAATTAAAAAAGCAATTTGAGGCCAATCCAAGACGGTGGAGGAGTGAGTGGAAGATATACTAACTTTCTCCCAGGACCAATCTGGAATTACAACTAAATTGTGGAGAAATCATCCAGAATAAACAACTGAACAATAGTAGGAGAGAAGCCTTATAACCATGGACAGACAGAAGAAACAGCTTCAACACCACGTGACTGGCAGGGAGTACAGAGGAGAACCAAGAGGGCTGGCTGGGCTCTCGCAGGTGGCAGCTGAAGTGCTGGACGGATATTTCAGTGGCTGGGGCAATCCCTCTGAGAAGTGTGGAGTCTAAACCCCAAGCTGGGCTCCCTAGCCTATAGCATCAGAGCCCAAAAAGTGTACAGTGTAAAAAGTGGCAGGGTTTCTCTCTGCCAGAGACAGACAGTTGGAAACACAAAGAGGCTTTTAAAGAGCCAATGCGTAAATTTTTCATATGCAGCCACTTACCCCAGGCTCCAGCAAAGAAGGGAGCAGAGTGGACTAGAGAAACTTGAGAAGAGACTGGAGATGATGGTTTTAGGGAAAGAACTGAGAAAGCAGCCACCAGGATCCCAGTGCTGAGTCATTCCCTATACTACAGCAGCCATCTTGCTCAGGCAGACCACCCACCTCCAGAGTGGCATTAGCTTGAGGGGAAGCAATAGTCCTGCTCCCAGGAGTTACTCTGCCCCACCCTGTGGTGCTTACGCCTGACTGCTGAGTGCAGAGTGACTAGATTAACAACTGAAGGAGTCAGTCACAGACGGTAGATCTCTGGTAGTCTTCAACAGGCTGCCTAAGGCCAGGCTAGGACACCATCTAACATCACCAGAGGCAGATACAGAAGGAAAAAAACAGTGGTAAATACTAGATGTTACTGAGATGAAATCCACTGTGGTCTTCTCTATAATTTGAGATATTTTCTTTCCTGCACAGTTTTTTTACATTCATTTCTTGTCCTTCAAGTTTGTGCATATCAGTCAATAGATTCTATATTATAGTTTGCGTCAATTCTCATACTTTGCTCCTCCCTTCTCTTACCCCCTTTTATCTTCTTCTTTCCTCTTATTATTTTTGTTTTAAATTTTGTTTTTTCTCTTGCTACAACTTGTTTCAATTCCACACTCTTACTATTTCTCCCCTGTCCAGCCTCTCAAAACCAATTTTCTTGTCAATGGTCACCTCACATTCTTTTTCCCGTTCTTAAAATACCTGCATTCTCTCTCGACCTTCAGCAATATTTTCTTGTTGGTTCTGGATAGGGTAGTTGTTATTGCATTTTTTCAATTTTATCTCTAGACCTTCACTACGCTTGTATTTCAAATCTCGAATTTTACCGTTCCTCTCTTGTACTCCATTTGACCTTCCTCCTACCCATTCTTTCTTTCTTTTTTCTTTTTTTGACTTAAATTTTTAACTTTTCACTGTCCTAGCCTGGTTTCCATTCCTCACTCTTACTATTTCCTCCCCCTCTATCATCTCAAAATTACTTCCCTTTCTTCTAAACATCTCTTAAACTTTAATTTCTCCCTTCCTTCCTTCCTTCTTTCCTTCCTTCCTTTCTTCCTTCCTTCCTTTCTTCCTTCCTTCTTTTCTTTCTTTCTTTCGTTCTTTCTTCCTTATTCCCATCCCACCTATATTAACCTCATTAGCTCATTTGTTGTTGATAGTACTGTAGTAGATCTTTTTCTCCAATTTGGTTCCTATTCTTTTTGAGATTTTATTTATTTTATTTTTAGACAGAGGGGAAGAGAGGGAGAAAAACACCAATGTGTGGTCACCTCTCATGCACCCCTTACTGGGGACCTGGCCTGCAACCCAGGCATATGCCCTGACTGGGAATCAAACCAGTGACCCTTTGGTTCACAGGCTGGTACTCAAACCATTGAGTCATACCAGCCAGGACCTATTTTTTATTATTATTTATTTTTCCCTTTTTCTTTCTCCCTGTCTCTTTTTTAAATTTCTGTTTAAACCTAATACTATACACTTCCCTTCTCTTACTCCATTCCGCCTTCTTCATTTCCTTTTTTATTTACAATGTAAATTTTACTTTCTCTCTTTGCATTGCTTCAATTCCCTACTCTTATTAGTGCTCCACCCTCTGCCCTCTCAAAATCATTTTTCTTTCAGTTAGTCATTTCACATTCACATCTCTTTTCTTATAATAGCCTTAATCTCTTTATACCCTTATTAATACTTGTTCATTTGCTGTCGATAGTGGGTTTGTGGTGTGGGGGTTATTTTTGTGGGTGTGGGTTTGTTTCCTGGGCTGTGTGGTTTTGTTATGGTGGTACCTGCACAAAAGCATACAAGATGTGGTGGGTGGAGACCCTCAGTCAGTCAGCTAGAGGGAAGGACCCACCAAAGAATGGCTAAACAACAACTAAAACCCAATTACATCCAGAGAGTAAACATAAATGGCATAAAGGGCATCCCATGAACAACAAGTTCAGGAGATCAAGGAGACTGCACCACTGAATCCCACATTTCTCCTACCATAGAAGTTCACATGACAAAGACAGTGAGTCAAAGCAGATCAATTTAAGAAGCAGAAACAAACAAAAAGAGCTTCTCCTAAAATGGGGAGACAAGGAAACAACCCTCAATCAAAAGGAAAGGAGGAATCCCTAGAAAGAGTGCTAAATGAAATAGAGACAAGTAAATTATCAGATATGCAGTTCAAAACAATAGTTATAAGGAAGTTCAATGACCTTAATGAGAATTACAAAGAAATATAGGGAAGTTACAAGGAAATTACTGCAAACTACATCAGCATGAAAAAGGAATAGAAACTATCAATAAGAGCCAGGAGGAGATGAAGACTACAATTTCTGAATTGAAGAACATAGTAGAAGGAATTAAAAGCAGGCTAGATGAAGCAGAGGGTCAAATCAGAGAGCTGGATGACAAGGTAGAAAAAAATTCCCAGAAAGAGCAAGAAAAGTAAAAAAGACTCAAAAAGAATGAAGAGGGGTTGAGGAAGCTTCAAACAACATGAAACATAATAATATCCATATAATAGGGATACCAAGAGGAGAAGAAGAGGAGCAAGGAATAGAAAACCTGTTTGAGAAGGTAATGACAGAAAACTTACTTAATATGATGAGATAAAAAGTCACACAAATCCAGGAAGCACAGAGAGTCCCCATAAAGATGAACCAAAGAGGTCCACTCCAAGACACATCATAATTAAAATGACAAAATGAAAAAAAGAAAGAATCTTAAAGGAAGCAAGGGAAAAACAGGAAGTAATATACAAGGGAGCTCTGATAAGTCTAGCAACTGATTTCTCAGCAGAAACACTATAAGCCAGAAGGGAATGGCAAGAAACATTCTAAGTAATGAAAAGCAAAGGCCTGCAACCAAGACTACTCTACCCAGCAAGGTTCTCATTTAAAGTGGAAGGCAAAATAAGGAGTTTCCCAGACAAAAGAAGGCTAAAAGAATACACCTCTACCAAACCAGCATTGCAAGACATGTTAAAGGGTTTACTTTAAGAAGATGAAGAAGAGGAGTGAGTGAGAGAGAGAGGAACTCAGGTACAAAGGGGGAAAATGGCAATGAATAAGTACCAATCAAATGTAAATGGATTAAATGCTCCAATCAAAAGACATAGGGTAGCTGAATGGATAAGAAAACATGACCCACACATATGCTGCCTGCAAGAGATTCACCTCTGAAAAAAAGACCTACACAGACTGAAAGTGGAGAGTTGGAAATAAAGATTCAAAGCAAATGGACAGGGGAAAAAAAGCCAGGATAGCAATACTTACATCAGACAAAATGATTTCGAAACAAAGACCATGAAAAGAGACAAAAGGGCACTTCATAATACTCAAGGGAAGAATCCATCAAGAAGACATAAGGATTGCAAACATATATGAACCCAACATAGGAGCACACAAATATACAAGGAAAATCTTGGAGGACTTCAAGAAAAACATAAACAACACACTTATAGTAGCGGATTTAACACCCCACTGTCAACAATGGATAGATCTTCCAAACAAAATATCAGCAAGAATATTGTGGCACTGAATGATGCACTAGATCAAATGGACTTAATTGATATATACAGAACATTTCACCCCAAAGAAGCAAAATACACATTCTTTTCAAATGCACATGGAACAGTTTCAAAGATAAGTCATGTGATAGGACACAAAACAAACCTCAACAAATTCAAGAAAATTGAAATCATATCAAGCATTTTCTTGGATCACAATGGCTTGAAACAAGAAACCAACCTTAAGAAAAAAACTCAAAACAGTCAAATTCATGGAGACTGAATAACATGTTATTAAACAATGAATGGGTTAACAACGAAATCAAGGAAGAAATAAAAAAGTTTCTGGAAACAAATGAATATGAACACACAATGGTCCAAAACCTGTGGGACACAGCAAAGGCAGTCCTGAGAGGGAAGCTCATAGCAATACAGACTTAACCTAAAAAAGATAGAAAATTTTCAAATAAACAACCTAACCCTACATCTACAAGAACTGGAGAAACAACAACACACAAAGCCCAGAGCAAATAGAAGGAAGGAAATAATCAAGATCAGAGCAGAATTAAATGACATAGAGACTGAAAGAGCAATTCAAAGGATCAATAAATCCAGAAGCTGGTTCTTTGAAAAGATAAACAGAATTGACAAGCCTTTAACCGGACTCATCAAAAAAAGAGAGAGAGAGAGAACCCAAGTAAATAAAATCAGAAATGAAAGAGGAGAAATTACAACCAATACCACAGAAATACAAAGGATTGTAAGAAATTACTATGAACAACTATATGCCAAGAACTTCAAAAACCTGGGTGAAATGGACAAATTTCTAGAAACATATAATCTTCCAACACTGAATCAAGAAGAAGCAGAAAGCCTGAATAGACAGATAACAGCTAGTTAAATTGAAGCAATAATCAAAAAACTCCTGGCACACAAAAGCCCTGGACCAGATGGTTTCACAGGAGAATTTTACAAAACATTTAAGGAAGAGCTAACTACTATCTTTCTCAAACTAGTCCAAAAAATCCAAGAAAAGGGAAGATTCCCAAACTCTTTTTATGAGGCCAGCATCATCCTAATCCCAAAACCAGATAAAGACACAACAAAGAAAGAAAACTATAGGCCAATATCGCTAATGAACATAGATGCTAAAATCCTCAACAAAATATTGGCAGACCACATCCAGCAATACATTAAAAGGATCATACACCATGATCAAGTGGAATTCATCCCAGGGATGCAAGGATGGTACAATATTTGCAAATCAATAAATGTATACATTTACATTTATTTATTGGAAACTTATTTAAGGATTGCTGACTTACCCTATCAGAACTATTTTGGTGGAAAATCCTCTGCTCAAGGGAAAATACCTTGGATTGAATATAATCATGAAAAAGCTTCTGGCACAGAATTCATAATTGACTTTCTGGAAGAGAAACTTGGGGTAAATTTGAACAAAAACCTTGGGCCTCATGAGTGAGCCATCTCCAGGGCAGTGACCAAGATGATGGAGGAGCACTCCTACTGGACATTAGCTTATTGCCAATGGGTGAACAATCTCAATGAGACCCAGAAGATGCTCTCTCTTAGTGGTGGTGGTCTCTTCTGCAACTTGCTGAAGTGGGCCTTGTGCCACATAACAAAAGGAATTGTGAAACGCGAGATGCATAGCCACGGCACTGGCCGTTTCTCAGAGGGTGAAATTTACATGCCGATGGAGAAAGATATGCGCTCTTTATTGGGGTTTTTGGACCATAAGAAGTACATCATGGGGCCCAAGCTCTCCACTCTGGACACCACTGCCTGTGGACACTTGGCACCGGCAATGTGGACCTTACCTGGGATGAGACCTGAGCAGCTGATCAAAGGTGAACTGATCAACCTTGCCATGTATTATGAGAGAATAAGAAGGAAATTCTGGCCAGAGTGGCACCATGACGACTACAACACCATCTGTGAGTCTGAGGAGAGCAGTGAAGGCAGCGAAACCCACATGCCTCTGCCGGATGTCAGCTTTTACCCAAGGACAGAGACCTTTGAAGATGAGGGAGCAGAGAACAGTTTTTCCAGAACCCCAGAAATGGATTTCACTGGGCACTCGCTCTTTGATTCTGATGTGGACATGGATGACTACACAGACCACGAACAGTGCAAGTGACGTTCAGCCCTGCCAGCCCTTTTCTGCTGTGGCTGCCACTCCCCAGGGTTGGTCCAGCTTCCCAGGTGGAAATCTGTCCAAGCTGGAGGAGATCTTTGTGCTTGGTACACTTCTCACAAGCTAACTGGACTGCAGCAGCCTTATTTCTTTTTTGTACAGCAAAACACAGAACCATTCAAATGGCTCCAATTCAAACAAACAGAACAAACAGGCACACACACACACAAAAGTCTGCATGGTTCCTGAAATCCATTTTTGTTTTCATTAGAAAACTAATATTGTGAGGTAGACCAGGTGCAAGAGCAGGTTTTCCTCAGATTGTTTATGTTGATCCTCTTCAACCTGAGGGCTTAGTTGTGAAATGAATTATTGAACATCCTTCATGCACCAGGGTTTTAAGTAATGAGAGATGTCATCAGAAGAAATGTAGACGAATGTTCTATGGCTGCTTGGATTTTGTGTGCATATTGTATGTTGAGATATAAGTCCAATAAAATCCATAGGTATTTAGTGAACAACTACTATGTGCAAAGCACTGTGCTAGGTACTAATCAATATAAGTTTTTTTCTAAGCCCTGCCAATGACTAGCTGTGTGATTTCAGGCAAGCCTCTTAATTCTTGTGTGCCTCATCCCCCCACTTGTAAAGTGGGGTAACAATACTCTCTGCCTACCTACCTCACAGGAGCGTTGTGAGGGTTCATGGGGTCACATTTAGAGCTTTCAACCTCTTGGAAGAGGTGTGACGTAAACACAACATTTTATTCTTTATCGTGCTTCATACATTCGAAGATCTGAGAGCACAGGAATTCACATTCGGTCAGTAGCAGCCACAGTCCCTCGAAAAACCCGAACAGGTGAAACACACAGACAGTCAGGACTGTGTCATCGTTCCTCTTGTGATTTTGCTTGAATCAAAATCTTTTGTTGAAAGAACCTTGGAAATATTTTTACAAAGCATCAACAGCTACAAGTAGTCTTTAATTATGTATTTTTGTAGAAGCTCCTTCCTTCCATTGCCTGGACACACAATGGAATGTCGAACTTGGCTGATTTCCGTGTGTTAAGTTGCCTGTGTTTGATTTGTTTGGCAGGAATAAAGCCCAGGAGTGTGATGGCCATGATGGAGGTGAAGGGGAAAGTGTTTGATTGATTTTTCTAAGCAGAAGTTTGCCAACTTGTAACGTCTTTTTGACAACAAACCTTGCAGGAGTTACTGAAAAGGGGGAGGAGGAAGAGGATCATGTTACTGTTATCAAAGCTCTTTGTGCAGCGGAGATTCTATGCAGTTATATTAATGCAACTTTTCTGGTGTTCGCAACCATGGCCCAGTGAGAGGAAGACAATGCTGAGGACAAATTTTAATGTTTCTTAAGGGTCTCCCATTCCCTCTCCATACTCCACCCTCCCCTTAGGGCCCCTGAACTCTGTATATACTGTATATACTAAGACACTCTATCTCTGAAGATGCAGTTTTTGTTGACTTAAAGCATTTTTCCATTGAAACTTAGGTTGAAGATCCTGGGGTGGTAGTTGTGGTTTTGGGCTAATAGAGTCAGTGATGCAGATTTACAGCTGCAAAGAAAACTGCTTTGCTTCTGATTGCAATGGACAGAATGGGTAAGGATTATTCACTGTGGGGTTAAAGAGGCATTTCTTATAAGACAGCAATTTCTTCTAAGAAGTTCTTCAAAAAGACTCTTTGAATATAGCTTTTGCAAAACAGTCCTGCAATGCTGTGGATTCGCAGAGAGATGAAGTGGGAGAGTTTTTGAGGCTGTTGAACATTTAAGCAACTGTGTAGGGGATATGGAATAGGAAGAAATGCTGGGATACCTTATTCTTCAGATTACTTTTTTGTTAGTATCTCATTAAAATGCTTTATTTTTGAGAGGGCTGATGCCCAATGAGAATGTAGTGGTGAAGATATGACCGGATAAACCTATTTTTTTGTCTCCAGCTTCATTTGGGAGGACTATTTGCTTCTTTTTTTGCTAGCAAGTGTGTCCCAAGGCCAGCTGGAGGTAGGTCTGTGTGACAAGGGATGCTCCAGACTGAAAATGTGAATGTAATGAACAGGTAGACTATGGACCTGTCTCCACAAGGACTCAGTCGTCCTTTCTCCACCCACAGCTTAAAAGAGTTGTGTTTGAAATTTTACCTACAATTTATTCTTTTGTGTAGCACTGTTTAATGTATCCCCATTCCAAGAATGATTGTTATGAGTCTGTAGATTCATAAACACATATTTTTTATTGCGTTTTACTTGGAGGGCAAGTACATGGAGAGCCAACCTTCAAAGTGAAGTTGTGGAACAGTTGATTCCATCCAGGTAGCTCCCACAGGAGCTTGAATGGACATTGTCACCAGGAGGCTTGGGTACTGGCTTGAGAGCTCACGGCTGCATCATCAACATTGTGTAGGTACAACTTGATTTGGAAACCTAGAATATATTCAGGTTTTACTTTCCCAATATATGTTATGGAAACATGAAAAAAATTATACTTTATGTACATGGGGCAAAAGTAGGTTTATAGTTGTGAGTATGCAAAACAGAATTTGTGTATTATTATTTATTAACTATTGTATTATTTTCCACATAAATAACTGTAAGCCTACTTTTGCCAAACCTGCAATTATTGTCATTGAAAGAAATTTGAGACTCTATTAAGTGAAAACAATGCAAAATAGTATGTGAAAGACAGTTTCTTCAACATAATGTTATTAAAACAAAAATGGAGGAGGAACTATAATAGATTAAAAATAGCTTAAGAGACACAACCACATACAATGTGTTTGGGTCCTGATTCAAGCAAACCGAGTATAAAAAAGTCACATTTTTCAGATAATTAGGGAAAATTGGACTTGGGTTGATGTGGTGTGAGATGATATAAAGGAATTATTCTTAATTTTAATGGGAAGTATAATTGTTTAATAAAAACCCTTATCTGTTATGAGTGAAAATGGAAAATGAATAAAGTAATTCCCATTCCTGATTATAATTGTGCATTTTATATGTATAGAAATGCACAGGAAGAGCTAGAAGGAAGTACTCTAAGTTATTATCATCTTTGGAGAACAGGTTATGGCTGATCTTATCTTCCTTTTACTTATCTTCCTTTATTTTCTGAATGATGCAGAAACTTGTGTGATAAGGGAAAGTTCAGTTACTATTAGCTCCTGGTGACCTGAGGAGAACTCTTGGGATTCCAGCCAGGAAGAGGAGTTGAGGTGGGCTTGTGGGAGAAGCTGGTAGCTGGTGGTTCAGTGCACGCAGATCCTGTGAGTTCACTGAAGGACCCACAGGGCCTCAGCACCACCCACCCGCAGCCTGGAGCTGGTCTCGAGGAAGCTGCACCCACACCATGCCTCAGTGGTGCTGAATCCATAACAGACCCGTCTTCTTCCCACAGCACCCTTCTCACTGTGGGTGAACTGCGGCCCCACCCCACCCAGCCAGGCTCTGCCTCTGCCTCCAGTCCTATGTGGAGCACAGAGAAGCCAGGCAGTGACCACCAGCAGGGAAGTTGGTGATAAGGCCAGACTTCCCAGGCCCAGCTCTGGGATATGCAGACCCCCTTGGGACCACACCTGGAAACCACGGCTAAGGAGCAGAACAAGGTGATGCCCAGGACACAGGTGATTCCATAGGCTGCCCTTGTCCCCTCAAGCTACCCCTTCACACACACATTGGTTTGGAACCAAAATCCAAGAAGGCCCCTCATACCTCGATCCTGAGGGACACCACACAAAGAAGTTCTTAGTCCCCAAGACCTTAAAATTATCTAGCCCAGCAATTTTCAACCTTTTTCATCCCATGGCACACACAAACTAATTACTAAAATTCTGCAGCAAACCAGAAAATGTAACAGTGGAAAATTGTAATGGTGGGAAATTGTAACCCATCCCACCATTCTTTTGACATTGTTTCTGTGAGTGCTGACTCTGACTGATAGGTAGTTTGTAGACAAACAGCATGTTTGTATGAGAATCCTAGGAACTACAAAAGATACAGACGCCAATCTTCAGGCAGCCGAGCTCCAGGAGATTTGCTGACCTTCAGCCATGAAATCAGAATGACGTGAATGTAGGATGACTAAACCAGGATGACACACACAGGACCATCACTTGCCTTATCGGAATGGATCATGCTCATCTGCACATAGAGAACTTTTCAAACCCCTCCTTGACCTCTTTGTTCTGTTTCCCCCGCCCTCCTTGTAAACACCTCTGCCTCCACTGAGATGGGGAGATGGGCTTTGAGGCATGAGTCCCCCATCTTCCAAATGGCTGGTACCTGAAAATAAACCTCTTTTCTTTACAAAGCACCTGCCTCTCGAGTATTGGTCTTTGTAGTGGCAGGCACCTGGACCTGCATTCGGTTACAAAGTTATATTTTTTGCCGATCTGACAAAAACATTAGGTATAATTTTGATTCATTCACACCAGACAGCTATTGCTGTGTTGACTGCTGTCATTTTTTTTTTAACAATCTAGAAAAAGAGGTCAGTACCCCTGACTAAATAGTCAGGTATTGCATGTTTTAAAAATTCCTGTGGCGTACCCATTGAAAATCACTGGTTTAGCCAAACCCTGCTGTTAAGGGAGAAAAAACCAAGGTTCAGATTGAAGTGACCTGGCAAATCACAGTCAGTTGGTGGTGAGCCCAGGATTAGTTAGAAGCCAGGAATCCTAATGTCAAATCCTTTACATCTGCCCGTTATGGGCCTCGTGGGTCCAAGACCAGAGGACACAGGCTTCTTCCCACCCCAGCAATCCCCAAGAAGCTCCCATGGAGGGTAAGATCCAGTGAGCTTACCTCACCTGCACACCCCATGCCTCTGTCAGGTGCCCAGGGAAGGACCTCGATTTCTGACTCAGCCAGGGCTTTAAGGGGAGAGGGAAGAAGATGGGGGTGGGCAGCAGAGGCTGTGGGAGCATCACCACTCGCTCCAACAAAGCAGTGGCTACGCCAGAGAACATCTCCCGCTGTCTAGAAGGCACTTCCCTCTGGCAATGAACTCCTAGCCAAGCCGCTTCATTGTTGCCTCCTTCTCCATCCTGTTCTTCCCTGAGTCCTGGAGGATCTCGGTATGTGGAAGAGGACAGGGACAGTGGAGACCTGCCTGCCACCAAGGAATGTGGGCCCTGTTTGGCTTCTGTACTCCAATCCTAGGCTGAGATCATGTGCAGAGGTCAGTTCTGGGAAAAGGTAAATACTCAATAATCCTACCTGCCTCCCCACTCCTAACCTCTGGGCCAACCAACTTCCCACTGACCCCCTTTGCCCTCCCAAAGGGAGCAAATCAGGAGCCAGGAAGGAAGAGGCAGTACTGTACCACACAGAAGTAGGGCTAGGAACTTCTGGCCAAGATGGAGGTGCAGGTAGCTACACTTTTTCTCCTCGCACAACCAAAAGAAGGACAACAACAAAATTAAAAACAAAAAAAACCAGAACTGCTAGAAAATTGAACTGTATGGAAGTCCAAGGTCCCAATTTGCTTGTGGGTAGCAGGGGAAGTGACTGAGAGCTGACCAAGAGTCAGGCAAGCAGCATTGTTTCCTCTCAGACCCCTCCCCCACATACAGCACCACAAGGCAGTGATGTCATTGCCCTGCCCGGGTGAACACCTAAGGCTCCACCTCTTACAACATGATAGGCCCACCAGAAAAAAAAATATGGCCCAAATGAAAGAACAGATCAAATCTCCAAAAATAGAACTAAGTGATGAAGAGACAGCCAACCTAACAGATTCAGAGTTTAAAACACTGATAATCTGGATGCTCACAGAATTGGTGGAGTATGGTTGCAAAAGAGAGGAAAAAGTGGAGGCTATGCAAAGTGAAATAAAGAAAAATATAGAGGGAACCAACAGTGAAGGGAAGGAAACTGGGACTCAAATCAACGATTTGGAACAGAAGGAAGAAATAGGCATTCAACCAGCACAGAATGAAGAAACAAGAATTCAAAAACATGAGGAGAGGCCGAGGAACCTCTGGGACAACTTTAAGCGCTCCAACACCTGAATCATAGGGGTGCCAGAAGGAGAAGAGGAAGAGCAAGAAATTGAAAACTTATCTGAAAAAATAATGAAACAGAACTTCCCCAATCTGGCAAAGGAAATAGACTTCCAGGAAGTCCAAGAAGCTCAAAGTCCCAAAGAAGTTGGACTCAAGGAAGCACACACCAAGGCACATCCTAATTACATTATGCAAGATTAAAGATGAGGAGAGAATCTTGAAAACAGCAAGAGAAAAAGAGATGGTTACGTACAAAGGAGTTCCCATAAGACTGTCAACTGATTTCTCCAAAGAAAATTTTTGGCAAGAAGGGGCTGGGAAGAGGTATTCAAAGGCACAAAAGGCAAGGACCTACATCCAAGGTTACTCTATCCAGCAAAGATATCATTTAGAATGGAAGGGCAGATAAAGTGCTTCCCAGATAAAGTAAAGTTAAAGGAGTTCATCATCGCCAAGCCCTTATTAAATGAAATATTAAAGGGACTAATCTAAGAAAAAGAAGATGATCAAAACTATGAAAAGTAAAATGACAACAAATTCACAGTTATCAACAACTGAACCTAAGAAGACAAAAACAAAAACAAAGTAAGTGAACAGCTAGAACAGGAACAGAATCACAGAAAGGGAGATCACATGGAGGGTTATCAGTGGGGAGGGGGAGGGTGGAGAATGGGGAAAAAGATACAGGGAATAAGAAGCGTAAATGGCAGGTACAAAATAGACAGGGGGAGGTTAAGAACAGTATAGGAAAGGGAGAAGACAAAGAACTTATATGTACAACCCATGGGCATTAACTAAGTGGGGGGAATGCTGGTGGGAGGAGGGGTGCAGAGTGGAGGGGAATAAAGGGGAGAAAAAAATGGGGCAACTGTAATAGCATAATCAATAAACTATATTAAAAAAAAAAAGAAAGAAAGAAGTAGGGTGAGCATGACTGGAGAATGGGGCACCGGGAGAGCAGAGGTGATTTCATGTCAGCATCTGCTGTAACAAAGGTGGACAGCAAGTAGGAGTTGCTGGAGCCTAGTCTCCTTTCTCCTTTGGTGGCCGGGGGCAGCCTCCCCTCCTTCCACCCTCTAGTTTGCCTGCAGGGACCTTCTTCCTAGCTTTTCACCCTTACACCCTACCTAGCGCTGGGAGTGCCAGGTGGGTGGTGTCCCCAGTGTTGACGGAAAGTGAACCAGGTGTTGGGCAACTGTGACAGAGAACACAGAGGTTGGCTGGGCCATTCAAGGTTGGGGAAATCTTGGGGAATTTATATTCTTGGTTCCGGGACTGATTCACTGAGTTAATCAATATTTGGTGAGCACTTAGTGGTGGTGGGGGGAATGGATTCTTGGGCTTCCTGCAGCCCCTTTTAGAGGATGTGGAGGCAAGGGAGCCTGGCAACAGCTCGAGAATACTGCCTTGGGCCTTCTCACCACCCCAACGACTGACTTGGCTGCCTACCCATACCACCTCCTCTCCTGTCACCCTCTCTGCCCCTCCTTGGGAAGTTACAAACCATCCCAGTAGCTTGAGAGTTTCTCAGGTGATTTGGAAATGGGAACTATTCCCCGAATTACTGTTTTCAACCAGCCCATTCACTCTTCCAAATTGCCCACATGGCAGGCATCATGAAACCCATTTAACAGACTGGGAAATCAAGGCTCCACAACATTGATCCAGCCCAATCCCCGTTGTGTAATAAGTGACCATGTATTTATCTTTGGCAGTTCTACCTTTCCAGGGGCCCCTCTGCAGCTCCTAAGTCTCTTTCAGGTTCAGTGGCCTCCTCCCTCCACCAAGTCGCAGTCAGAGGAAAAGTGGCTGCTTGTGAATTTAACACAGTGAGTCCACCTCCTTCAGGGGCATTTCTATTGGAAGCCTTCCATATAGAAGCCTTTCTCTTTCCACATGAGAAGCTTAGTGGTGGCAGGACTTTGCGCACCACTAAGCTGGAAGGAGAGTTTTGAGAGAAGACAGCTGGCAAGTCTGGCCCTAGAGCTTAACAGGGCTCAAGAGAAGTAAGCACAGTGGGCAATGTGGCTGCTAAGTGCACGTGCGGTGCGTAGACAGAAGTCTTAAGATCCTCCTCCAGATGATGTAAGAATAGTGTGTGCCCTTGAGCAAATTTCCTGATTTCTCTATTTCCTTAGCTGTAAAACCACCATGTGTATTTGGCTTGCTGTGAGAATTAGAAGTCATTGATGTAAATTTCCAACAGTCAATGAAATTACATTCGAAGCACAAAACATGTCACTTTCAAAAATCCTGGATCCTTTTTTCCCTTTGTGAAATGATAAACCTAAGTCCATTCCTCCATAAACAGAGGCACAAATCATGACAGCGGTCAGGCACTACAAGCAGAATTTATTGCTCGAAGCAGATTGAGGAATTCCAGGCACTGGTCACAGCCTCCCCCAGTCACGAGAGCCTCTTCAAAGCCACCCTCCACGCCATGCTGAAGTGAAGGAATTAAAGGCTACAGCCCTGCTTATGTCACAGCTACTACATCCTCATTCTTGACTAATAATCTTAAAAGTCACGAATGGACAGAATGTGATTGGACCCAACTCTTACAAAGTAAAATTAAAATAAGATCACTCACTACCCCAATTTTAGAGATACCATTCAGGCAAGAAGATACCAAGAGTCTTAACTGGCTAGGAGAAGGGGAAAGGCTTTCTGTTTAGGGTCACCAGGATTACATGGCATTGTATAATAATTGCGCATGAGTCTGAGCCTAGAAGGGGATGCCATTTCTGTGGCGCACCTGGACTAATCAAAGGCAAGATTTAGTTTAAGGTCTCTCATGAGGACTCCCTGTCACTCCTTAGGTAGGTATTTCCTGGTTGCCTAGTGACAAAGAAGCCTGCAGTGGTTGCCCCTGAAAAGTGGAAGGAAGGGTGGGTTAGGGGTATTAGGAGAGTGCAAAGTAGATTACACAGAGTTCTCAGGGGTTGAAAAGAGGCATTCTTCCAGCAATGTTGAGAGGTTCCCTGTTTCTATATTTGGGGAATGCAAGCTGGTTTGACCTCATGAGGGATTTTGATTTTATTCATTTGTTTGTATTTGATTTTATAATTACCCTAGACTCAGGAAGGTCAGTGTCTTGTTCTCCTTTTGTCATCAAACCAAGTAACACCCATGTCTAGAAACACTGTGTTCTAAACTAAAATGGCTGACAGCCCCTCATCCCAGACCCTGAGCTACAGATTTTCATGAAAATCAGTTTCTGGGCCAGTTAAGTCTTCTTGATAAAGCTGTTTCTTCATAACGCAGCCCCCACCCCACACCTGGCCTGGCCACAGTCACGGGGGAACCAGGAACTCAACAGATGGATTTCATCCCTTATTCAACTCGGGCACTCCAGGAAGAAAGGGAGTTCCCTACCCCTGCCTGCCGAGAAGCTCTGCTCCACTTGCTGCACTTTGCTCAGCATGAACAGGTCAGTCTGGCTACAAGTTCCCCCAAACTATCCCTACTTGTGTTTTTAAGGCACACCAACTCATCTGTGTAAGGCTCTCTGCTTATAATGAATTAGTTTAATTATTCTTACTACTTAAAAGAAACTTCTGCCTTAAAGCCCACCCTTGCCCAGCCGTTTAGCCCTGAGATGCCGAGAGGGTGGGAACGAGCGCAGAGCCCAATGAACATCAGGGATCCTGGTTGTTGGGGTCACACTTGATCATGACTTTCAACCCCAGTCCCATTTTGGATGTTTCAAAGGCCTCCAGAGCTTTCTCCAGCGGAAATCTATGGGTCACTAAGGACTTTACATTCACAGACTTGGATGCAAGCATTGAAATCGCCACGGGCCATCTGTAAAAGATCACAAGGATTACATTCACCCTTCGGGAGGGAAGAGCCAGGCCCCCAAACTGTCAAGCACGACATCAGCTTGGCCATATTTATTTATAGCAAGTGGTTCTGCCCGGTCAATTCCACAGGCCAACAATGGTTGAAATGATCTTATGGCTTGTAATTTGAGAGCACAGAACCTATTCTCAAATGCCCCCGGGCTCCTCTACAATGTCTGCCATGAAGCCTTTCTTGGCATGAAGAGGCCTATGGAGGCCACTGTGAACAGGCAGGTAAGCCTCTGTGAGGCAGGTCAGGATTACCCAATTTTACCCCTTAGCAGCTCAGCTTGAGGGAGTCGACTGGGAAGCTGGCTGAGGGGAGCGGGCGGAGCCTCACAATGTGCACTGGGGGGAAGTAAGACCTTCTCACCCCTGAGGGTGGGTCCAGGGCTCTGGACTGAGAGCCAAGGGACTTGAGTTCTTACTGTTGCCCTTTCTCTCCTTCTTCCCTTTGAAGAGGGAAAAAGACTATCTGGCCACTTAAGTAAATGGAAAAGAGAGGGCCTGGAACAGGAGTGGCAGACACCCAAGAAGGGTCTGCTTCAAAATCCTCTTCCTTGTTTCTGCCTTCCCTTCATCCTCTTTGGGCCCCTGTCATATCTCATGGCTATCCATGTGGCCAGGGACAGCTCCTCATGAAAAAACAGGCAGAGACTTTTGGTCCCAGAGTCCTGCCCTCGTCTTGCTGGGCACTCACTGCCCCACTCACCCACAACATACTCACGTGTTGCTGTATCGAAACACGCCCCTGATATCCACTTCCCGGGTGGCTGCGTGCACCAGGGGCACGCTGGTCATCTCGGAACCCAGTCCTACCAGCACCAGGGTCCCACCAGAGCAAGTTGCCTGAAGAGGAAGAACAAGAAAACCTGGAGGATAAGAAAATGCAGACTTCCCACTCAACAGTAACACTGCTGTCACACAAGTATCTTCTGATTGCATCAGGTGAGTATCCAAAAATTCCAGGGAGTGATACTTTCTATACTGCTGAACTCTTCATTATGGTGACCAAGTCCAACAGAGCCCCAGAATAAATATTATCGTCTTTAAAGATCCTGAAATAATATATTTCACCATTGGAGGATCAGGCACAGTGGGAGCACCTTCTGCTGTCCACACCATCCCACCAAATAGCCAAGGTTTGCCGGATCCCAGTGAGCATCTTCCCTACAAACAAGACTGATTTTCAGCAACCCCTGAGCACCTTTCAAAGCTTTATTAATTCATACTAGATGTTGACTTCAGCCACTTCCTCATGTCAGCACCTGTTCCTACTCCAGAGTACCCACCCTATAAGACAGGTCTTTTGTCAAACCTCTAAGGAACCACCCTCTTGGTTAGAAAACTACTAAGCACTATACAAATGGGGAGGGTTATTGGAATTTTGTGGTTTAAAAATATGCCTTAAACATGCAAGCTGGCATTTAGAAATATCTTTGTTCCAGAGACATTTACCCCGATAGTATTGTTCATAAGGATTTTGTCTTCCTTGAACATCTATATGTCTGCCTCATCAGTTCCCTCCTGGAGCAGGCCAGAGAGTGAAGTTTCTCTTGACAACCTTCACATAACTCTTGGGCGTTGTGCCTGTGCCCAAGATTTTGGGGGATTGCTGTGCTTGATGTTGTGAGAGACGGAAAAATGGACAATTTGTTCCAGACCCTCTCTCTGAGGGAAAGGATACAGCATGGAGAGAGGCCTGCAGCATAGGGGTGACTCTGGCATCCGCACTTTTGAGCTGTGGGACCCTGGATGGTGCTCTCACAGCCAGCTTCCTCCTCTGTAAGAGCAGGACACCTCCCCAGCAGGGCAGCTGGGGGCACCAATCACAGTGCTTCGTCTGCAGGGGGGTGGGCTCACTGTTTGTCATGTGAACTACCCGTGGTATATGAACTCTGTTGGTAAGGGGAAGGGTATCTCACAACTGAAAAATGTTTTTGTCTTCACTGGAAATGTGGTGGGGAGAAGTCAAAGTTGTTGAGTGTGCCACAGAGAACTCAACTGAGAAATTTTCTAGGAAAACTGTTTCTTCATCAGCATTTCCTGTCTACCTGGTGAGGAGGAGGAACATGGTCAAACTGGCCATCCCAAGAGGCCAGGAGGCCAGCAGTTTGCTGACCACAGACAAAGGAATGCTTGGACTACCTGCCCATTATTTGGTGGGTGTAACCCCACACCAAGGAGATGACATCAATTCTACCCTAAGAAACTACCACTTCTCCTCACAAACATTATCTAGTCACGATCTGGCAGGAAAATGACTCTCAGGTATGTCCATATAAGGTGTCTCTGCCTAACCTGCCTGCTGATGGAGTGGCCTGTAGCATTCTACAGCGTCTGTCATGCATGATGGCTCCCCACTCTACACTCAGGAGAGGCACAGGGCGCAGGCCTGGTGAGGCCCATGGGTCACATGTACCTCCATGCCCACCTCAGGCAGCCTGGAAACTGGGCGCCAACCGTTAAAGGTGGAGATGCCAGCTGCTCCCAGATGCTTTCCAGGCAGGAGAATAGAGGAAGAAAAGCCTGGCATTGAGAATGCTATGTGTTTTTTTTGGGGGGGGGGTAGGATTTTATTTATTTATTTTTAGAGTGGGTAAGGTAGGGAGAAAGAGAGAGGGAGAGAAACATCAGTGCGTGGTTGCCGCTGGTGTGCCCCCTACTGGGGGCCTGGCCCGCAACCCAGGCATGTGCCCTAACTGAGGATCGAACCAGCAACCCTTTGGTTTGCAGGCCGGCACTCAATCCACTGAGCCACACCAGCTACGATGGCAGGTCTGCACTCAGGATGAGACACCATCTCTTCTACTACTCTCTTGAATGGGATGACTGACTTGCCAACAACTTGAAGGCAACAGACATACCTCATCATACTCATTATCATAGCCCTCGAGGTTCCTGGCACAAAGCCAGGCACACAGGTGGCAAAGATATTACATGGACTGACTGATCATACCTATTGCCCTGTGAGCTTTTGTTTTTCTTTGTCCTGGGGCAAGGGGGCCACCTGTTCCTTCCTCCCCTCACTACTTACTCTGCCCCTGATGCCATGGGTATCTTAGTAGGAGGGTTGGGCAGCTCTGCCAGCATGCCAGGCCTGAGGGCCATGCCGCAGAGCTCAAGGGGTCAGCTTTCCCCAGAACATCCTGCATGGTGCCTAGTGCCCTTGTGCATGCCCCAGCTGTGACTCAGAAGGAAGGAGGAAGCCCGAACTGCCATGGGGAAGCAGTCTGGAAGGCAGGGCAGGAGTGCCCAGTGGCAGCAACTGTTACCACGGCTCTCCCCAGCCCCACCCCTCCAACCCTAGTATGGTTGTCCCCTGGCTCCCTGTCCCTTCCTTCCTTTCCTCTTATGTAGTGGACAGAGTAAGAAAAGTGCAGAGCACTGAAGTAGTGTGCTCAAGGCAGGTCACTGGGCCTCTCTGTAAAATGTGGGAGGCGATGACTCATCTCACAGCTATTGTGCAGATCGGCCATCACGTTTGTAAAGCACCGGGCTCGGAACCTCGAACACATTCTTTCTCCCTCCTTTTCCTCATACTTTGATTTGTCAGTGCCACTACCTCTCTCTACCTCCCTGCCAGTGTTTCATAAATTACTAGTGGGTCCATGAGGGATGAATCAGGTATTGAGAGCTTATCTGCTCCTAATTCTGGAAGAGGACAGCAGTAGCCAACTGACTGAAACATCACCTCGCCTTTGTGACTAACTGAATTAATGGCTGTCACTTTGTATAAATGACTCAAAGACCAGTTTTCCTCAATAAAACACAGTAGGGAATTCCCACACTTAACTAAAATATGGTTCCTTGTTCCTCCTGTTGATCGTTTTATCAAAAGCACACTTTTATGATCACAGGTACGACTGATACTAAAGGTGTGGGTCACTTATCTTTCAAGGACAATATATATCTGATACTTTGTTTAAACCTCACAATGGCCCAATAAGAATGTTAGGCAAGTGCCTCTGCCTCCGCAAGAGAGAGAAAACAAAGATCTAAGGAGATCACTTAATTTTGCTGGGGCCAGGCCACAGAGCAACTCAGTGGAGAAGCTTGACTTCTACTCAGTTCACTACCCTGCGTGGATTCCCTCGAGCTGCCCACCAGTTTCAGCTGCCCTCAGGTCACTCACGTAGATGCCCGCCTGGATGGCAGTCTCTGCCCCAGTGCACTCGATGGTGATTTCTGGCTTGCGCCCCAGGAGACCTTCCACTTTACTGGCGATTTCCTGAGGGCTCTCCTTGGAGATCTGGAGGGTGAAGTCAGCCCCAGCTTCCTTGGCTTTAGACAACCGAGAGGCAGACAGATCTAAAGTTGAAAAAAGGTTTGAGAACCTGGATGAAGGATTAGGGAGAAAATAAAAATGGAGGTGCAGATTCTGATGGCAATGCAGATCTGGTGTAGTGGGTGGTGTCGCAGAGCCCAGCACACGTACCCTCTATAACTTCACACAACCCCATACACACAATTACACACACACACACTCTCAAAGACACCTTCTTTTCAACACATACACATTTTCACAAATACACACTGTCTCTGACAGCTTCTCCTCACACAAAACACCCTTCTGCATTCCCATTCCCCCATTCATCCACACACACCCGCGTACCACACAACTCTGCACATTCACCCCCACACACTCTCACAGATAACTTTGCCTCACACATATGCACACTCAGACACCTTACACACACACAAATATTCTCAAACAGATGCCTCCTGTACCCACGTGCTGCCATACATGCCACACCGCTCCACAAACACACCCACACATGCTGCCGGATAACCTCACCGCACATGTGAACACTCACATCTCTCACCCATACCACACACCTCGTACACAAACATCCTCTTATAAATACACTTCACACTAATGGCACACACACACACCCCCTCTGTCTCCTGGGCTTAGACAAATGAACCAAGGGCTGAGCCTCCCTTTAGGACCTAGAAGGCAGTGTGCGCATCTTAGGTCCACATAGAGAGAGCCAGGTCCTCTCCTCCCAGCAGCCACCTTCTCCCGGCAGCTTCACAAAAGTCTCCACCTGAGCCCTGACTTGGCCATCCTCTGGGTGGGCTTTTCAACCCTGGAACCAGGAGAAAGGAGGAGGAAGCTCTTTAGAACTGAAGTACCCCTGAAGGAAATAGGTCTTATGCCTCTGCCTTAAACTATGGGCACAGCTGTTTTCCCCCGCCAGGAGATTAAAAGAAAAAATACTTTACCAGTCACCACCACTTGAGCTGCACCCATTGCCTTGGCCACGAGCAAATTGACCAGTCCAATTGGCCCTGAATAAAGCAGAAAAGGGGAGATGTTTGTGAAATATGAAACATCAGTTCTTCCCCCTGTCCAGGCCATAAACAAGAACCGAATCTTTTGTGTACCTCTAGCATCTATCCCAGAGCCTGACACATAGTGAGAAGTTAACCACTGTTTGTTGAATGCATGAGGAATTGTTTTCTATATAAAATTTGTTCATAGTGCTGGGTTCTGTTCGATTCTCTCCTAAGACAGAGCTATAAGTTTTCCACTTACTCTTGGGCACTGCTTGAAGATAATGTCAAAGAACTGAGGACTCAAAAAAACTTTTTATCAGAGGAGAAGTCATCTCAGAAAGTCTGGATACTTTTTCCTGTTCTCTCCTTGACCCTTACTCCTTAGAACCCATCACATTTCCCCAAGGAGAGTCATATTGTTTCTAGGTGCCCTCTGAGAACCACCTTGGACTGTCCTTAAGTGAGCTGGCTCCCTGGGTTGGCACAGCTGCTCAGGCATCCCCAGGATGTTCAGGTAGCTAAGCACCAACCTGGAGACCACCTGCTTCCTTTCAGTATCTACCTGCTAGGTGACATGTGGTTTTAATACAAAAACCAGACCCACAAGATAAGGCTATGCAGAAAATCTTTGGGGGTTTTCTTTTTGAACACTCCTCTTAAAAATAATTTTGTGAGTTCCCCTAGAAAGCAAAACAATGCAAAATACCTGAAATGACCAACAAAGGGATTAGTTAAATAAACTACTGTGGGATATCACGCAGTTATTAGAAATTATGTCATAACTCTTCACTGGCATGAAAAAAAATGTTCACAATATATTGATTTAAAAAAAAACTAGGTAAAAAAAAAATGAAGCATATTCAACATCATCTCATTAAAAAAGAAAAAGAAAGAAAAGAAAGGTTCTACACCGAAATGTTAACAGTGATTCTCTCAGGCCGAGGGGGTTATGGGTGAATTTCTGTGTGTGCACATGTAGTGTGTATGACTTATCTTTTTTTCTATGACAAAAAGGTCTTACTTATGTAGATTTAAAAAAAAAATCTGTCACCTGAATTCGACAGTCTGCTGGTTCATTGAGGCAAGTCTGTTCTATACCCATCAACCCACTTACGAAGCCCTGGGGTCACTTATTTGGTTTTACCAAAAGAAAAGTCAGTCACGAAAGTGTATGAGGATGGCCCTGGCTGCGTATCTAAGTTGGTGAGAGCGTTGTCTGGATACACCAAGGCTGTGGGATTGAAGGTTGTGGGTATGTGGTCATAGCACATAGAAGAAGCAACCAATCATAAATAAGGAAAACAAAAAATTGATGCTTCTTTCTCTCTCCCTTCCTCTCTCTCTCTCAAATCAATTTTAAAAGAGTATATGAAGATTAACTCAACGTGGATTAAAGTCTTAAACATGAGACCTGAAACTATAAAACTCCTAGAAGAAAACATAGGCAGTAAGCTTCTTGACATCGGTCTTGGCAAAGGTTTTTTGGATTTGACACCAAAAGCAAAGGCAATAAGAACAAAAATAAACAGGTGGGATGACATCAAACTAAAAAGTTTCTGCACAGCAAAGGAAACCATCAAGAAACTGAAAAGGGCACCCAGCAAATAGGAGAAAATATTTGCAAATCATATATTTATTAGGGGGTTAATATCCAAAATACATAAAGAACTCGTACAACTCAATAGCAAAATAATAATAACAAACAAACAAACAAGTCAATTAAAAAGTAGGCAGAGGATCTGAATAGACATTTTTTTGAAGAAGACAAGCAGATGGCCAACAGGTACACAGAAAAGGTGTTTAACATCACTAATTATCAGGGAAATGCAAATCAAAACCACGATGAGATATCACCTCACACCTGTTAGAATGGCTGTTACCAAAGACAAGTGATGGCAAGTGTTGGGAAGATGTGGAGAAAAGGGAACCTGCATACACTGTTGGTGGGAATATAAATTGGTGCAGCCACGATGGAAACCAGTACGAAGCTACAGACAGTAAACCAAGGCAGGAAGGGAGAAGGAGGTGCGTTTGACCCATTAATTCAGCAGTCCTGAGCCCGGTCAGATAAGATCGCCACATGGTCACAAGAAAGTCCACAATAAGTGCAGGAGGAGGGAAGCCTTTAAAATTCTGTATGTATCCTTCCCACTATCTGAGAAAGAAAGCCTTTAAAACTCTGTGTTAATCCCAAGGTCTGGAGAAGGGAGGAGGAGGGGGAGCCTGGAGACTGGCTACAAGCATAAAACCCCCAAAACCCCAACAGGCAGAGCACTCTCACTAGCTGGGCGACTCCCTGCAGCTTCAAGTGTGTGTTTCATAAATAAACTTACCATCTCATTTCCACTATACACGTTGTCTCTCGCCTGAATTCATCTCTTGAAATTGAGACAAGAGCTGAACAGGGGAACCCCCTAACTCGGGTCTCCCCAGTAACAAAGTTCCTCAAAAAATTTAAAACACAACTATTACATGATCCAGCAATTCCACTTCTGAGTATTTACCTGAAGAAAATGAAGACACTTAACTCAAAAAGATATATGTATCCCCATGTTCGCTGCAACATTATTTACAACAGCCAAGATACTGAAACAACTTAAATGTTCATTGATGGATGAATGTATAAAGAAGATTATATATATATATATATATATATATATAATGAAATATTATTCAGCCATGAAAAGGAAGTAAATCTTGCTTTTTGTGACAACATGGATGGACTCTGAGAACGTTATGCTAAATAAAATAAGACAAAGAAAGACAAACACCACATGATTTCATTATAATTGGAATCTAAAACAAACAAACAAAAAACCCCAGAGCCATAGAAACAGAGGACAGGCCAGTTGCCAGAGGAAGTGTGTAGGGAGCGAGTGAAATGGGTAGAGAGGGTCAAAAGGTACAAACTTTCAGTTATAAAGTAAATAAGTCATGTGGTAATGTACCGCAAGGTGACTCTAGCAATAATACTGTATTGCGTATTTGAATGTTGTTAAGAGGGTAAATCTTAAAAATTCTCATCCCAAGAAAAAGAAACTTTGTAACTATGTATAATGATAGATGTTAACTAGACTTATTGTGGTGGTTATTTTGCAATAGTTGTCCTTTGAACAAGAAGGGTTTGAACCACACAGGTTCACTTACCTGTGGATTTTTTTCAATAAACGCATACAGTACTACAAATGTATTTTCTCTTCCTTATGATTTCCTTTTTTTTCCAAGTGCATAATTTAAGTGTTTTTTAATGTATATTTTATTGATTATGCTATTATAGTTGACCCATTTTTTCCTCCCCTTTATACCCCTCTGCCCTGTAACCCCCTCCCACCAGCATTCCCCCCCTGCCCTTAGTTCATGTCCATGGGTCATACATATAAGTTCTTTGGCTTCTCCCTTTCCTATACTGTTCTTAACCTCCCCCTGTCTATTTTGTACCTGCCATTTATGCTTCTTATTCCCTGTACCTTTTCCCCCATTTCCCACCCTCCCACTCCCTTCTGATAACTCTCCATGTGATCTCCATTTCTGTGATTCTGTTCCTGTTCTAGTTGTTTGCTTAGTTTCTGTTTTTAGGTTCGGCTATTGATAGTTGTGAGTTTGTTGTCATTTTACTGTTCATAGTTTTGATCTTCTTTTTCTTAGATTAGTTCCTTTAACATTTCATATAAGGGCTTAGTGATGATGAACTCCTTTAACTTGACCTTGTCTGGGAAGCACTTTATCTGCCCTTCCATTCTAAATGATGGCTTTGCTGGAGAGAGTAATCTTGGATGTAGATCCTTGCCTTTTATGACTTTGAATACTTCTTTCCAGCCCCTTCTTGCCAAAAGTTTTCTTTGGAGAAATCAGCTGAGAGTCTTCTGGGAACTCCTTGTAGTTAACTGACTCCTTTTCTCTTGCTGCTTTTAAGATTCTCTGCTTATCTTTAATCTTGGGTAATGTAATTAGGATGTGCTTTGGTGTGTGTTCCCTTGGGTCCAACTTCTTTGGGACTCTCTGAGCTTCCTGGACTTCCTGGAAGTCTCTTTCCTTTGCCAGACTGAGGAAGTTCTCCTTGATTATTTTTTCGAATAAGTTTTCAATTTCTTCTTCTTCCTCTTCTCCTTCTGGCACCCCTATGATTTGGATGTTGGAACATTTGAAGTTGTCCCGGCAGTTCCTAAGCCTCTCCTCATTTTTTTGAATTCTTGTTTCTTCATCCTGTTCTGGTTGAATGTTTATTTCTTCCTTCTGCTCCAAATCATTGATTTGAGTCCCAATTTCCTTCCACTCACTCTTGGATCCCTGTGTATGTTTATTTCACTTTGCATAGCCTCCACTTTTCCCTTTATTTTGTGACCATCCTCAACCATTTCTGTGAGTATCCTGATTACCAGTGTTTTGAATTCTGCATCTGATAGGTTGGCTATCTCTTCATTGCTTAGTTGCATTTTTTTCTGGAGTTTTGATCTATTCTTTCATTTAGGCCATATTTCTTTGTGTCAGTGCTCCTGTTATGTTGCAAGGGGCAGAGCCTTAGGTATTCACCAGGGTGGGGCAACTCACCTCAGCTGCATTGTGGGAGGGGTCAGAGAGGGAACAATGCTGCTTGCTCCGCTCTCACCCAGCTTTCAGTCACTTCCCCCGCTACCCACAAACAAATTGGGCCCTTCTGGTGCTGATTCCTGGGTGGGTGGGTTTGTGGATGTTCTACAACCCTGTGGATTTCTCCAACGAACTCTCCTGTGAGGCTGGGAATTTCTCCCGCCACCACAACCCCTGCAGGTTTTTACAGCCAAAGGTTTTAAGGCATTCTTTCTTGTGCTGGTCCCTGAGGTTGCACGGGTCTCTCACTCCCCAGTTGTTCCTCCCACTTTCTCTGCATGCAAATGTGGGACCACCCAGTCCTCCAGTCCTCCAGCCACTATCTTGCCGTGCATCCTCTCTGCCCTGGCTACCTGTCTCTGCCCCTTCTACCTGTCTGGATGAATATTTCTTCTTTATCTCTTTGGTTGTCGGACTTCCATACAGTTCGATCTTCTAGCAGTTCTGGTTGTTTTTTTTGTTTTTCAATTTGTTGTCCTTCTTTTGGTTTTGTGAGGAGGCAAAGCGTATCTACCTATGCCTCCATCTTGGCTGGTCAAGTGTCCCTTATGATTTCCTTAATAAAATTTTCTTTTCTCTAGCTTACTTTATTGTAAAAATACAGTATATAATACATAACATACAAAATATGTGTTAATCAATTGTTTGTTATTGATGAGCTTTCTAGTCAACAATAGGCTAATAGTAGTTTTTGGGGAGTCAGAAGCAGATTTTCGACTGTGAGGTGGGTGCCCCTAACCCTGGCATTGTTTGCGAGGCACCTGCAAATATCAAATAATTACATTGTTCACCTGAAACTAATGTTATATGTCAATTATACAAAACAAAAACAAAAACCCAAGTGTATGAGGAACACCAGGTCACACTCACAAGGAGTGTGAACATGCTGAGTCACCAACAGTTAGAAATCTAGAATGCTTCGGTCTGAGGCTGCTAGGGATCACTCAGGTGGGGGTGAGAAGGCAGTTTCCCAGTGCAGGCAGAGGGCCGGCTGGGCTGGGCTCGACTCCTCTCACTGGTGGTGAGCAGGATTGCCTCATTCCTGGATGGACCACAAGGCCACTTCTCTGGTACAATTTGGAAGTTCCAAAAGCTGCTCTTCTCTTTAGTATTAAAAATATTCCCCTAGTTTCCTGTCAAGGGGTGGAAACTAATCCCAAGTTGCATTTTTTTAAAATGAATAAAAGGGCTATGTTGCCTAGAAAATAACATCATTTCTGCAGATATTAGTTTATTTAGCAAAGTGCTCATCACCAAGGGAATGGGACCCTATGAGCCTCTCCTACCCAGAAAGCTCCTAGGACCAATTTCAGCCTTTGGAGGGGAAATGAGATGGAAAGAGGGGACTCCACATACCCCTTTAATGAATTCATATACCAGGATAGTGTCTGTTTCTTACCAGCTCCACACACAAGGACCTTGTTTCCCAGGGTGACTCCAGCTCGCCGGCAGGCATGGATCCCCACAGACAGTGGCTCAATCAGGGCCCCTTCCTCAAAGGTGACATTGTCAGGAAGCCTGTGGAAGCAGTCATTCAGCACACTCAGTTATTCCTTCTGGGTTGACACAATAATAGCCAATATTTTTTGAGCATTTACTTATGTGCTTGGCAATATGTTAAGCAATTTACATAAATTCACTCATATAAATCCTCAGAACAGTTCTGTGGTAGGTATTATTATTCCTGATTTACAGATGAGGAATCTGAAGCTTGGAGGATTAAATAATTTCCTCTAAAGCTTCAAAATTAGTGAAGGGCTCAAAGGATTTGAATTTGAAACCAGGTATACACAGAAGTCACATTCCAGCCATCTCATCTTGTTTCTCAAACTGATGGCCTTTCTGGTTTCAGTTTAGCAAATGACCCCAACTATCAGCAACTTTGCAACACAGCGATTTGGAAGCTGGCATCACTCTGTTCATTGTCTCCCCTATTATATGTTCCAGAAGAACTGCATCTGACAGCGGCAGCTGCCTGCCTGTCCCAGTACTGGTTAAGAGGGGGAAAGGGACTCTTCTACACATAACTGATAAAATGCTGTGTCACCTTCGCCCTGGGTTCTTGGTTTTTGATTCCAAGTCCACTGGTATCTTGATCCTTTTAACAATCCTACTGATGATGACAGCAAACGTTTGTATAAGGCTTTACAGATTAGAGAGCTTTCTCACCCATTATTTCATTTAATCCTCACCATGACCTTGTCAGGTGGGAAAAGCAGGCTTTATTTTTACCTTTCTTCTGCAGAAGAGGAAGCTGAAGCTCGATGACATTATGAGACTCACCCAAGGTTACAATGCTAGTGAGGGGAAAGGCAAGGTGTGAACCCAGGTCTCCTGACTCCATATCCTCTGCCTGTACGACATCAGCTGCCTCTTGGTACAAGAAGCTCTGCAGGTAACATTTAATCTCTGCTAGTTCTTAACTGGCCAGTATTTATTTATTCAGTGGCCTAAAACCTCCACATGAAAGTCAAGTCCCAAAAAGAAATAAGGGGGCAGCCGAGCCATGTGCTCATCCCCTCAATCCTTCTGTCACTGTTCATAGTCCCCAAAGAATAAATAATAAGGCCTGCAGGTGGCCTGGCTGCCACTCACTGCCCTTTCCTTTGCCCCTGCCTCCCACTCCTCTCACATCACCCCCCACTCCAATCCAGCCTCCTGCTCTGACTGCTTTCACCGCCCCTTCTGCTCAGCCCATCAACTCTATATGAAAAAAAGTTTGAAACTGAATATTGAAGATTCCCAAACTCTCATGGACCCCCCAACCACACCCTCTCAGACACATCTGCCTCTTCCCATTTGGGCCTCCCCGAAGCTTGTACTGGCTCTAAGCTGAGGTCAGGTTTTGGTCAGGAACTGTGTGCTCCTCTCCCCTCCTCTCCGACTTCCCCTTGGATGAGAACACCAAAGGGAAACAGGATTGTGCAAATAAAGGGTTGTTATGTGGGAGATTATTCTACTGATTAGGCAGATCCCACAGGCCTTATCGCAGATGCAGCCGGGGCCGGCAGCACGGAGGCAGAAGCACCAAGCAGGCGACGGAGGAGTTTTGGGGCCCAGCCCCTTTGCCGATGACCTTGGGAGTTACCGGGTCCTCCTTTCCCAGCCTCGTTCACTGGGGGTTGAGGGTGGAGGCAATGAGAGGACTGTCTTCCCAGCCCTAACCTTCATGACTTTATAAACACCAGAGAATGACAAGGCAACTTGGTGGTTTTCATAACAGGGTTCAGAGTACAGGCAAAAGGGTTAAAGAATAATTGAGAAGCCAAGGAGGAAGATAAAACAAAAATAAGGTGGGTAGAAAAATAAAGAGATTGATAGTTTCCCCTCCCCACTTTTCCTCTACAATGTTAAGAAAAATAAAAAATAAAAATAAACAAAGAGGCTGCTAGTGAAGAAATCCTCACAAAGGCAAGCCTGAGAGGAGGGCTTGGTCCCAGGGCTGGTCTAGAGACACAGACAGAAAGTACCGTGGGAGGAGAGGAGAGGCAGGGGTGGCATGTCCCCTCGAAGTCCTCCTCAGTCCTCCCATTACCATTGCCAG
This sequence comes from Mormoops blainvillei, assembly GCA_004026545.1. Classification (NCBI taxonomy): domain Eukaryota; kingdom Metazoa; phylum Chordata; class Mammalia; order Chiroptera; family Mormoopidae; genus Mormoops; species Mormoops blainvillei. The sequence goes on along the minus strand of PVJD01004857.1, from coordinate 68,925 downwards.
CCAGAACACCCCCTCCCACACCGTTCCCTACAAACTACCCCCTACCCCTCCCCGGCCCAAGGCTCTCTTTCAGGGCTAATGCTGAACCATCCCCAAGACTCAAGGCCATGGCTTTAACATGATGGTACCATTTACTGAGCACTTCCTATGTGCCAGGACTCCTACTGAGTACTTGCTATGCCTTTCTCATCGAATCCTGTCTATAATTCTATGCAGTTCATCATATTGGTGCTATTATCATCTCCATTTTACAGGCAAGGATGTTGAGGTAACAAAGTTTAAGTAACTTGCTGAAGGTTACGCTGCTGGTAAATGGCAGAAACCAGTGTTTAAGTGTCAGGTTTTTCTGTTTTGCTCTTCTGCCTTCCACAAAAACCTTGTTTGGCACCTTGAGTTGGAAAAGGCCCAGGAAAGGTGGGCTGGTTCAGGAATCCTTTGCTGATAGGTGAACTCTGCCCACACAACCTGTTTTTTCCCTAGAGTATCTTTCGGTGTTGACTTAAACTCATCATGAGGTCTCCAGCCTGTGACCCCTCTCAAGGCTTCCAGTGGACACTAGAAAACTCAGATCTGTCAGACTGGCCCTGTGATTAGCACCTCGCCTCCATCGGACAAACCCGTCCTGGCCAACAGAGCCACTGCTGGAGGCCAAGCGGGGGTGGGAGGAATCAGAAGGAGAATGACATATCAGCACCCCAGAGCTCCACGGACGGGGTGTCATGTAGAAGGTGCAGCACTTCGCTTCAGTCAGACACAGCTCCTCATCCCAAGACCATTGGGAACAGTGGGACCGTGAAGTAAACATAGGGCAAGAGCTCAAGAATCACAGCTTGGCTCCTGGCTCTGCTCTGTGCTCGAGTCTATTAGCCCCCTCTGCCTCTGCTAGCCTGCACTAACTGAACGACTGGTGCGAACTCATCATTATTCTTATGGAGGTAAAATAAGATAAAGCATGCAAAGTGCTTACTAGCACAAGGCCAGGCACACAGTAATAATAATAGTGACTTTATACACATTGCCTTATTTAATCATGTTGTGATTAAATAAGACTGAAGTGGAGGAAGGTTAAGTCATTTCCCTAAAGTTATGTGCTAGGAAGGAGTGGATCCAGGGTCCCATGGTCATACGCTGGCTCCTCGCCTCCTCAGTAAACCCCAATTGTTGCTGCTACTGTTTGTTGCTCTCGTCAAGGTCACTGCTGTTATAAATTCTCTTTCCTGTAGCTGCAGTGGAAACCAGTCATGGAAGATGAACTACAAGTTTTCACCAGGATGGCTGGAAAGGAGTAACTTCAGCAACACTTTTCTATTGCTGTTCCCGGTGAGGGAAAGTTAGACTGAGAGACTAAAACCAAGCACCGTGAGTTAGCCTCAGCCTTGCTCAGGCTACGCTCCCTCCGCCCACCAAGACAGGCACGTCCACAGTGGGGATGACTCATGCCTGGAATTATGAGCTAAAAAGAACAAAGAAGTCACTGTAGGAAACTAGAAGAAAGAACACCAAACAAAAAGGGGGAAACAGTTCTAGGTGGCAAGGCTGGGCTGGGCACTAACTTGTAACAGAAGTTAGCATTGTGCTTATAGAACCGGCAGAGGTTTCCATCATCTGGGGGCGTGGCACAGAAGAAGATGGATGGAGACAGGTTGTATCGGCCAGTCTTGCAGAATTCATCGGTTTCTCGGGGAACACCAGGCTCGATGGCAACACGATCACCTGAGAGGGAAGCACGGAAAGACGCAGAGATGCTGTGAAGGGACACGGGCTCATGGGCAGATAGATACCAGCAAGGGAATCTGGCCAAATGAGCCACCCTCCTCCCTGGGAACCCAGGGTCTCCTAAGCAGGTCCAGCCCATTAGTGCTTCCAGCAGAAATGCAGATGAAGCAGAGACTCGCATTCTGGGAGAGAATGAGCAGCCCACTTCTCCACAGACTGGTTTGGCCTGCCTTTTTACCAACTCATGGACCAAACCAACCGCCCTCTCCAGCTTCACAGCCACCTCCCAGCTTGGAAAACACAGAACTAGTCCCATCTCTAAGCAAGCCAGCTCCAGTTCTCATCTCCAACTGCTGCAAAAGAGGCAACTAGTATGCGGAATTTGCAGGCATTTGTTTTTCTTTACCTGTTCTGAAAACATTGGGCAAGGCCTTTATAAAAGCCATACAGCCTGGCCGTGTTTAGACAATACCACTGATTCCTGGTTAGGAGAGCTGTTAAGGCAAATGACCCTCAACTCTGGCACAGCGGAGACTAACATTCGGGCTTGTGAAGAGTTAGCTTTGTGGTACTCCGACTCTGTCTCACTGGGTCGGCATAGAAACCCAGCCTTAGAATTTCTCTTCTCTCTCCTTATTAGGAAAGTTTTCAAACATATAGCACAGTTGAAAAAACTGCAGTGAACACTCACAGATCCCTCACCTAGATTCAATTAACATTTAGCAACATTCACTTGATTACATATTCATCTATCTACCCTATCTAACCATCTCTCTTCTACCCATCAATCCATCTTCTTCTTCTTCTTCTTTTTTTTTTTTTAGAATTTATTTATTTATTTTTAGACAGAAGGAAAGGGAGGGAGAAAGACAGGGAGAGAAACACCAATGTGTGGTTGACTTTCATGTGCCCCGTACCAGGGAACCTGGCCTGCAAACCCAGGCATGTGCCCTGACTGGGAATCAAACCGGCGACCCTTTGGTTCGCAGGCCAGGGCTCAATCCACTGAGCCACACCGGCCAGGGCCATCTTCTTTTCTGATGCATTTAAAAGGTTGCAGACATTAGTACAGTTCACTCTTAAATACTTCAGCCAGCATGGCATTAACTAGAGTTTAATACTTGTTTATGGTCCTTTTTTAAGGTACAGTTTTGTTATTGATGAAATGCACAAATATTAAGTGGATCACTAGAAGAATTTTGATAGATACATTCACCTGTGTGGTGTAAACCCCTGTCAAAATACAGAACATGACCACTATCTTGGAAATGTCATTCCTTCGTGTTTCTTCCCAGTCAATCACCACCCCAGCCCCCGGGGGCTGTCCTAACCCTGGGTTAGGGCCCTCCTGAGCCTGAGAAATGTGTTGTTAGCGGCCAGAGAAGAATCCTGGGAGGTCTGCCTTTCACTAAGCAGACATAGTAGGCTATTTTTATGCTTTTTGTGCTAAAAGTACCCACGAAAGAGGGTGGAGTCCTGGTACGTAGTTAGCGCTCATTAAAATAGTGGTGGGGAGGCGGCTCTCCCTCCTGGGAGTCTGCCAGCGCCGTTCCCGGCCCCCTATTCTACCCCAACCGCCCAGGCTTGTGACCTTTACCCTCCTCTCCTAGGCTCCGAGGGCCCTTCTTTCGCCTCTGTAACTTGTTTCTTGAACCCATTCCTTCTACTGCTCATTTCTTACACCTATGTGACTTTCTAAATAAACTTTCCAATTTGAAAAAATGCATACTGGTGGTGATAGTAGTACTAGTAATATATAGTAGCGTCAACTATTTTTATTATATTTGTCATTATTATAATTACCTGAGCTGGTATTATTGTAGAAGACATTTAAACTATAAAACAGATGGCCAGATTGCATGTAAATTAGGAATTCTTCCATTCTTAGATTTATTGATTCTTTAATATTTGCTTAAATTTTATAAACAAGTATATCAACAACCACTCAATGAGTGGTTTTCTTCTTTCTAGACTAGTTGATTAGAGCTTTAAGTCAAAGTAAGCAAATGAAACACTTAATTTTGTATTTTAAAAATAAAGAACCCACAGAAATCCCTGTGACCACCATTCCCCCTGACTTTCTCTGCTGCTTCTAGAATTGACAATGAATTCTTCAGCTGAGCATTCAAGGTCCTCCATAATTAGGTGGAGTTTATATTATCGTGTTTTGTCTTCTAATTATTATTACATCTTCATAATAATATGATAATGATTCAGTTATATGGTGCTTTTTTTATTGATTGGTTTTTAGAGATAGAGAGGAAGGGAGAGAGAGAGAGACATCAGTTTGCTTTTCCACTTATTCATGCGTTCGTTGGTTGATTTTCTGTGCCCTGACCCAGGATCAAACCTGCAACCTTGGCATATTGGGATGATGCTCAACCAACTGAGCTACCCTGCCAGGGCCACTGTATGTGCTTTTAAAAGAAAGATTTTTTTTTTGGTACAGATTATGCAATTTTATCATTTCCACTATCTCCCCAAGACAGAACCTCTATTTGGAGCAGCGCAGACTTACTAACAACCCAGCTACGTAACTCCCGCCTCTGTGATTTTAATATTCTGCTCCTTTTAACTGGAATGTTAGCTTCTGATCTCTTCACTAACTCAAATACAAAACCTTTCAAGTCTCCACCTGCTGGGTCTTTCAATGGTTCTGAACACGTGCTCTAGAGTCAGAAAGACCAAGACAGGCACCCTAGCTCTAACACTAACTAGTGTGTGACCCTGGGCAATTGCCACGCTTCACTTTCTTCATGCATTAATGAGGAGAATAATGCATAGCTTGTAGAGTTGTTTCAAGAATGAAGTAATTTTATGCATAAGTATTTAACACGGAGACTAACAATAGTAAAGTGATACATGTTATCTGCCTTCTTCTTCTTATAATTATTATTGCTAAATGTCTAGCTCAAACACCCAGTTCCTCCATGAATCTTCTTTACACACCTCTGCCCATGACAAACGTCCTTTCTTTGAACTTCTAGAACCTATTCTTTACTGATTTCACCCTATGGTCTTGTTCTCTAATTGTTAGTATTTGTATATATGTCCTGACATCTGGTCTCCCCAATTAGACCGAAGCAACCAAAGATCTCACAGTTTCCACTTTCTATATCCCTCAAAGCACCTGGCTCAGGCTGAACCCATTGTCAATGCTGACTAAGCACCAGTTCTAACTTAAATTTAGAGAATCCCACTCCTTGCTATGACATATTTAGAGGCCTCCTCTCACAGGTAATAACCCATCAGTGGCTATTGGAAGCTATGAACCTTCCACTTCAGAAGAACCCTGCAAAACCTCAGGGGTTTTCTCAGCTTGACTGCTGATGGAGGGCCTGACTTAACATTCATAAATGAGACACACGTCTAGCTCCTTCAGAGCTGGTTGATTCCTCCCCACACAACTGGGCTCAGAAAGCCTTCTGATACAGGATGGCACCTCCTACCAAACTCCTCCTTCATCCAAATAATCTGGTATCATCTCCAGGCTGTACGGTGGCCTCATAAGCAAAGGAAGGTTAAAGCCAAAGGCTAACTATGCCAGGACAGCTTGGATTTAATTCACTGGTCGGGGAACACATCACAGTCTGCCACAGCTGAGAATTCTTCCCTCTTGGGGAATGAATTAAGCAAATCTAGAAACATATTGGTGATTTCCTAGTCATCCAATAAAACCAAGGGCTGCATCAAAGGCTCTGGTTCTTAGTATGTGAAGACAGATTGTGATTCCTGGGCCTGGAACATTTTCCCTGTTCCTTTTCCTGGCTTAGTTCTTATCTGCCTGCAAGGGCTGGCTTAATTATCCCTTCCTCAGACAAGCCAGGAGTCTGAGTAGAACATACCAATGGCGGCCTGTATCCTTCTCTGCTGCCCTCAGTGCAATTGTAATTAAGTAACTGCCTGTGTGTCCCAGTTCTGTCTCCCACTATGAAAGGTTAGGTCCATGTGTTTCAGGTCTGATGCTGTCTTGTTGACTGCTGCATCCCCACAGTCAAGTGTGTGAGAAAGCGCACTCAAATATGGATGTTGAATGAATAAATCGATCCATGAGCTGAAGGGCCCTGCTGACCTGGTTGTAGGTGCGTTACCAATGATCCGACTTTTACAACTGTTCCTGAAGCTTCGTGGCCCAGCACCATTGGCTTTTTCACAATAAAATCCCCAATTCGACCGTGCTGCCAGTAGTGGACATCTGAGCCACAGATTCCAACGGAATGCATCCTCAGCAGCACTTCTGATAAGAAAAAAGAGAAGGAAAACAAAGTGAGGGCGGGAACGACCTGTGTATCACCCTGAGGCACCCTGGCAATTCTCCTCTGGACCAAGGAGGGGGCTTGGTTTCAAAGGTCAGGTACAAAACATAGACCACAGAGGAAAAGAAGCTAAACAGCAACCCCAATTGAGTCTGGCAAAGCAAAAAAGCTTCCGCATAGCAAAATAACTGCATGCGAGGGTTAATTCGATGGGCCAACTTGGCTATGTGCCCAGTTGTTTGGTTAATTACTAGATAGTGCTGTGGAGGTATTTTTCAGATGGGATTAATGTCTAATATATGGAAACAACCTAAATGTCCAGCAATGGATAAATGGATAAAGAAAACGTAGAATATATACACCATAAAATATTATTCAGCCATAAAAAAAGAAGGAAATCTTACAGCATGGGTGGATCTTGAGGGTATTATGCTGAATGAAATAAGTCGGACAGAGAAAGACAAATCTCTATGATCTCACTGTATGTGGAATCTAAAAAGACAGAAGCAACAAAAAGAAAAAACCAAGCTCACAGATACAGAGAACAGATTGGCGGTTGCCAGAGGCGGGGGCAGGGGACACATGAAATAGATGCAGAGGGTCAAAAGGTACAAACTTCCAGTTTTAAAGTAAGTCATGAGGATCTAATGTACAGCACGGTGACGATATTTAATAATCCTGTGTTATATATTTGAAAATTGCTAAGGAAATAAATATTAAGTACTCCTCAAGATTGTAACATCGACTTTTACCTGAATTTCCAGACTGCTGGTCAGCCCTACAAATTTCAGACTTGCCAGCTCCCACAATCATGTGAGCCAGTTTCTAAAAATAAATCTCCCCTGGCCCTTTATTTACATGTATAATAAATCTATATGTATATAAATCTATATAATAAATCTCTCGGTTTTGTTTCTCTGGAGAACTCTAATACACAGCATAAACAAGGTAGTATTAGTAGGAAGAAATGTATCAATCATATAAGAGAAAAAACTGTTTTCTAGGATATAACTGTTAATATGCTCTGCTTGATTCTTATTTACTCATGAAAGGGAGGCTGGCAGAATCTAGGCTTGGCAATACTTTGTGAGCTATCAGGCTATGTTTTCATGCCTGCTGTTTTGTTTGAAAGTGCAGTGTCAATTTAAACCACTCATATATTTCTACTGGCATTTCAACCTTCACAGGTTTGAATATAGTGACATTTGGTGTTGTTGTTATTGTCTGTTTTCCAAGTTTAAGATAATGATGCCACTGAGTCCCTTTGCTGAAATAAGTCCTAAAGGATTACTGGCCTAGTCTGACTGAGATGACCATGTTACTCGTATCTTGTTGAGAAAAACAAAGACACCCAAAACTGTGCTATGCATTCAGGTGTCTTACACTGTCCTTGACACAAACCATGGGTCATCTACCAGGTGTGGCTCTGTAGAATTTTCTCCATCTTTGGTTTTGGCGAACATAGTAAGAAATGACATAGTGAATTCTGAGATCCAAGATAAGGAAAAGTCATTTGAGTTAAGAAAGTTATCTCAAAGTTTCCTTTCTTGAAGTTTGTAGTAAGCTACCAGTTTATAATAAGAGGTTAAATTTGACTTGCTAAAACTCTAGCTGAAATGTACCATTATTTCCCCTTCTAATTCAAGGACAGCAAGATGCAAGCAACATCTAGCAACTGACCAAACAACTGGGCACCATACCTAGCCAAGTTGACACATAGAAATGCAGTACCAGGACCCTTTGAGTCCAAGATAGCCCTTGTTTGGCCACCTCTAGAATCAACACCAACTTTTCAGGACACAGTGAGCTGTCTCTTTCACTGCTCTCAAAATGGTATCCTGGTGAAAACACTAACGCCCTAAATATACATTAGTTGCTAAATACTGATAGAAACAGCTCTTGTTTGTATTCTTATCACTATAAATGAATAATCCAGCTGACCTTTGAGTAACAAAGCTGTGGCGACTCCAGGAAAGCTACCTGATGTTCACACAGAAGCTACAGTTGGAGAAAAGTGAGGCAGCACATCCCAATTTATCAAGGACAGAAAGGGGACCTGGCTGGCTGGGTGTGAGATGAGCTACCTGTAGACACTCTGACCCTTGCTCCCAGCCTCACTTCAGGGTCCTGCAGATCATGAAGTGGGACTCCAGGGGTGGGAGGGATTAGAAAACTGTCAACAGGTATCTGCCTTAGCCAATAGGGTGGAATGACCTCCCCAGGAACAGGTACCACCCAGGAAATGTGCGTGTCAGCTCAGCCGCAGGCTCGCACAGTGAGAGGCCGGAAAGAGTGGAGTAAAGGGGAGACAGGAACACTTCCCCAGTGCGCACACCCACTTTCTGCACCTGGTTGATTAGGGCAGTGGGGCAGGGCTCTTATTTCCTCCCATCCCCACTGCACGGAAGATCTTGGCCTTCCTGGCAAGGTGCTCCCCTTTCTAACTAAAACATTATGTTCTTTAGACTCACTCCTTTTCAAAATTTGGATTCAGCCACCCAAATAGTGACTTCAGGTGGATAGAGTAACCTAAGATCAAAAGAAGAACAGTTCTGCCTTTGGTAAATTGAGACATTTTATGCCAAAAATTCTTCAGGACAAGGCAGCAGTCAGTTATGGTAACTATTCTCGTTCTACCGCTATTTCTTGTAGTGCAGGTGGCAGCCAAGTGGAGTCTGCAGACAATGGACTAAGTAGAAAGCCGAACAAAAGCATAGTTCTTAATGGAGCTGAAAGTATAAACTGTAGCAGAAGAGGGGAGAGAAGAAACATGTGTCTCTAGGGGAAGCAAGAAAATACGAGTATACCAAGGACCTACCATTTGGGCCTGGTTCGGGGATAGAATACTTCTCCTAAAGGAAACAAAATAGAAAAATCATTTAGCATGCATAATAAATTTACCTTATGAACATCTTCAGTTTTTAAAAGTTAAAGTGGAGCTTCATTAAAATCTTTCTTAAAATTAACACAGGCTCAGGCTATACTGTTGCTGGGTGGATGCCTGAGGCACTACACAGAACAATGGTGTCCTCACCCCACTCAACCCTGTACTTAGCCCAGGACTAGGAAAAACTATGCTATGTGCATCCCCCAGCAGGAAGGATGTTTGGGCTGCTTCCCTAGAGCTGCCTTCCCTGTCAGGTCCTTCTGTCCTGAAAACACTCATTATTAGATACAGATTTGTTGGGTTTGGCAAACTTAGACAGGGGACAGAGAAGGGTGTTTCTAGCAGCTGCAGGGGTTGGAAGTGCAAGGCTGTGCTTGTCCGTCTCCATTAGCGCACAGACCAACACTTAGGCCTCTCTTTCAAAATATTCCATGTGGAATTCTCAAGGCCCCCTGGAATACATTTTGAACTCTCACAGGCTCAAAGAGCAATCCGAGTTATTCCAGGGTTCATAGCTATTATTATTTTCCCTCAGTGCCAACTGGCTGGGAAATTCCTGGTGATGAGGAAAGACAGTGAGTGGTCAAATCCGAGTGTTTATTTTATGAATTCCTTGAAGGCAACCTAGAAGAAGAAGGGATGTGAAATGTTCAGAGCACCTACTATGTGCCAGATGGTGCTCTGGGCTTTATACAAATCATGGCACATGGTTTTCGCCATAGCCCACGGTTTGCAGGCGAGGTACCAGAGGCTGGGAAGTACAATAACTTGGTCAAGGTCATACTGCCAGAGAGTGGATAAATCAGGACTAAACCCAGTTGTGTCTGATTCCCAGGCCTACCTCAATGCATCCCACTGTACCCCCAAGGGGAAATACGCCTTTTCTCCTTCCAGGATGAGGTAAGGAGCTGTCAATTGGGTGATAAGAAGGTCAGAGCTGGGCCACACACAGAACACTCTGGGAGGAGGCACTACTCAAAGCTTGCCTCCTTCTGAAAGTCCCCCCAAGATGCTATGATGGGTAGCCATAAACAACACCGGAGCTATTTAGCTCACAAGATAATGAGCTACATCCAAAGCAGCCTGATATGGGCAGAGGGACTCATGGTAGTTTTTCATCTCTTAATAATTTAAACCGGCTACATCCGGAAGGAAGGAATGACAATGGGAGGGAGGCAGGGAGAGGAGGGGATAGGGAATCCATTTAGAAACAGGTAACTCGGGATAGCTATCACCTAAATTTTTTTCAAAGAAGTTGCTAGGGGAAAAAAGAAGTTGCTGGTCCCACATCTGACATTATACAACATCAGGGACTGCTGTGTAGTTATGTTTCTGTTATACTGTGCATGAAGTTTAAAATTTTTAAATTGTAGGTTAAAACAGGTGGAATAGCACTCCACTCTGCCCCCTAAAAGGCACTAGGAGATGACCTCCCAGGAACTGAGAGCATTCCACAGCATACTATTCACAGCTTGCTTCCAAGCAGGCCAGGCCCGAACACCCCATTTGAGGGTGGGGAGGGAGTAAGATTCCAGGTCACAGCAACTGATGGTCACACCAAGTAGGCACTGGGTGATACTAGGAATTACTACTGTAAATATTTGCTGGAGTTAACGGCCGGGAGCACCTTTGACCTTACCACAGGGGCAAGGCTGCATTGACTTTCCCAGACACTAGAGGGTGCTGTGCCAACAGCCTGGTTTTTCCTTAGTAGCAGAACACACTTTATGGAGAATTTAAATACCTCTCCCCGTTTCCTTTTTTGTCCCCTTTCTTGCTAAGTCTAATCTCCCTTACAACTCAGTTTGGCTCCTGACTCTCCTCTCTGTAGGAGGCATGCCACTTGAGCACAAGGCCATGTTAAGATAAGCCCTTAAGTTTGTTAACATATTGCTAAGGACAGTTGTGGAGCTCACAATGTTTTAGAAAAGTTATCACAGCATGGTTAGTAAAAAAACCCTTGCTTTTTGCTGGTGACGTTGGCTACAATCCTGTTTACTTAATCACCTTTTCTGTCTCAGATTTCAGTGGTGATATTCTTTCATTTATCCTATTTCTCATTTATCGAAGTTTCTCAGCTCCTCTGAGTTCTGGAACATTCACTGTTATCCCCACAGCCCAAGTAGGCATATTCAAGGCTTCCTAAATGGGATTCCTTATCTATGAGTGATAGTAACAAGAATATAAGAGCTGAGTAACTGTTCTTTATTGTAGTTATGTCAGTTTTCTAGCATTTTTTCACTTTATCATAAATAGTTCACATATATATTCTCCTCTATCCCCTGAAGGTCTCCCTTCCCTAACTCTAAATAAATCATGTAAATACTTCAGGAAAAACTGTGGGGACATGGAATCATCTTAGGTGCCTCTAGCATCCTAAATGTTATCTTGCCTTTCCTAAATGTATTTTCTCAAATTAGTCTAAAAATATTTCTAAATATATCTTAATGGTCCCCTTTCCTCTACTTCCACCTGCACATCTGAGTTCACGCTCTCAGTACATCTGGCATAGGCTGTAGCACTGGCCCCAACATGAGGAGAAATCAGGGGCAGATGCCTTTTCCCTCTGCCAGCCAACCTGAGTGGTGCAGTGGTGAAGAACTCAGATCCTAGGAGCACCTGTCCATGTACAAATCCAGGCTGCTCTCCACCAACTGTGTGGCCTCGGGGTAATTACATAGCCTCCAGTGTCCTCAATATCCTCCTATTTAATACAGATACTCATACAGGTAGTTCCTGGCTCAGAGTAAGTTAGCTCTTATTACAAAAGACAATCAAAATTCGTTTCCTAAATTAGCTCACAGTACAGTTGAACCAGCTTCGGTCAACCTTGTCCTTTTCCTTTTGAAAGGGTAAAGTTTTTATTGTTTTGGAGAAAAGTTGTATTTCCCTTGTTTTCATGTCAGTATTAAGAGAACCTAACGGCTCCTTTAAAAAGGCTGGAATACAGAAGTGAAGTAGGACTCCAGCAATATTGCAGGCTTCATTCTATCAATTGTGGATGAGCGTAAAGCCACACCCGCTGCCTTACAGTGAGGGACAGTAGGCAGGGCTCGGAGAAGGTGGTCATCCAGGCCTCAGGCCTTCAAAGCCCACCTTCTCCTGCCAGGTCCCCTGTCAACCAGTTGGCTGGCCGCCCTGTACACTTAAGGAGAGCAGAGCAGGAGGCCTTATTTTTGCTTCCCTCCCTCCTCAATTTTCTCCTCCTTGAGTTCATGAAGGGTGTTTGAGGGTGGGAGGAAAGTCCAAAGTTTTCCCAGTTGGCTATTTTGTCACGAGGCTTTGTTCTCGGCATTGGTCCTGGCAGACAAGATCAAAGCAGAAGGGTCGGACGCTCTCTCAAAGTCCACTCAGCCGTCTCCAGCACAGGCTGTCCAGGCTCCAGGCCTCCTGAATTCTCAAACCCACCCTGTACTCGCTTGCTTACATCCAGGGGAGCCATTTCACTACTGGTTGATCCTTCAAGATCCTACATGAGGCAGGAAGTGAGGGGAAAGAGGCATCTGGGATGACTTCCTAATTGCTGTGGGAACTGGGGGAGATTTAGGGTTGGGTGTGCTGGGATTGTGGTGTCTGGAGACATGCAGGTGGGGCTGTCCAAAAGGTGGGTCAGGGGTAGACTCATAAACATGAATCATGAACACGGAATGAAACAAAACCTGCAAGATGCCTTCCTTATCCTCACCAGCCTGAGAAGGTGACCCCTTCCTCTGCTTTGAGTTCCCCAGAACCTACAACTGAATCCACGCAAAATGGGTAAAGGAGTATTTAATTCTCAGTTGTGATAAATAAACTTTTTAAAAAATTTCCTCCTAATTCAAAACATAGAGTACAATCATACATGAATTTACTAGACAATTCTTTTTAGGTACAAAAATAAACATTTATTTAAAATGAGAAATGAAACCACAATGAATCACAAATTGTTCAAAAAGCTGACTACTATGACAAAATTCAAAAGACACTAAAACAACTATTATTATTTATTTATTGACGCAACTAGATGATTTTATAAGCAAAAAAACAAAGTCTGAGCTTTTTTAGATGCTCTAGTCTTGTGATTTTCAAACTTTTTCATCTCATGGCACATATAAACTAATTACTAAAATTTTGCAGCACACCAAAAAATATATTTTTTGCTGACCTGACCAAAAAAAAAATAGGTATAATTTTGATTCATTCACAAAGGACAGCTATTGTCGTGTTGGCTGTTGTCATTTTTTAATTTGACAATCTAAGGGTAGAGGTCAGTGCCCCTGACTAAATATTCAGGTATTGCATGTTTTAAAAATTCTTATGGCGTCCTGGTTGGTGTGGTTCAGTGGACTGAGTGCCAGTCTGCAGACCAAAAGTTTACTGATTCGATTCCCAGTCAGGGCACATGCCTGGGCTGTGGGCCAGATCCCCACCTGGGGGCGTGTGAGAGGCAACCAATGGATGTATCTCTCACACATCATGTTTCTCTCCTTCTCTTTCTCCCTCCCTTCCCCCTCTCTAAAAATAAATAAATAAAATCTTTTAAAAAGATTCTTACGGCACACAAGTTGAAAATCACTGCTCTAGTCTGTTAGTAAACACTGAATAAGCACTCACTGTGTTCAGGTCTATGTAATTGAATGTTTACATTTTTTAAAAAAACTTGCTGAACTGAGTATCACTTCACAAAATCTAAACATATTTTCTCCAGTTATATGAGTACACATTTCTCCTCCTTAATTTATTATTTTTTAATTTTTTAATTTGAGAGAGAGAGATCACTTTGTTGTTCCACTTACTTATGCGTTCATTGATTGTTTCTGGTATGTGCCTTCACCAGGGATTGAACCCTTAAGCTTGGCGTATTGGGACAATGCTCTAACCAACCGGGCTGGCTGGCCAGGGCTTTCTCCACCTTAATTTCTGTCATGCAATTTTAAAAGAGAACCTTTCCCCATACCCATTAACTCTAGCTTCCCCTCTCAGAATAGGGTTAACTTTTACCACGTCTTTTAGTAGTACTAAAACTTACTACAAAAAATGTTAAAGTCCTATTCGTGATATTGTTTACTGCTTCCCCTGCTTTTCCTCTAACAAGAGGAAAATGTTAGCGTTTTCAGACAAGGCACTGCCCTTCCATAGGAGTATTTGCTGGATTTAATTTCCTGCTGTTTATCTGTTTTGGGGTTTGTTTTAAGGCTGAAAGAGTTAATATAAAGGGAAGGAAGGTATTTCTTTGGGCTATTTGCTACTACCCAGGTTTCCCTTTTTCTGAAAGAATTTTAAATTCTACTTGCAATCTTGACTGCCCCTGACTGAGAAGTCTAGCTCAGGTGTTAACGGTTAAGTAGCCTGCATTTCCCCAATCTGAGTAAATGCTGCTCCTTTAAGCCTATGAATCTGAGCACATAGACGCTGCTGGCTCTGTCAGCTGGTGGCAAAACTAACCAGGGAGACCAGGGAGAGATGTGATGCTCAGGACCACTTGGGCTGTGAGCGTTCAAGGACCACTCTTTCTACAGTTCTTCCTTCTCACCCGGAAATCTTAACCGTAAAGTGTATATGCAAGTAAGGGGACAGTTTTAAACATGTTATATTACAGATACAGACTTATCTTAGTTTTAAAAATATTATTACAAGTTCGAAGCAATTCTTTTGACCTAGGGTATACGACAGCTCTTGAAAGAACAAAACCTCATGTCTTCATGGAACTCATTAATGTTTAAACTTGACCCTGTCACATTATTTTTTTCTGCTCTTTATAATTAAATATCAACCCATCATCCTAAAATTATTATTCTCCCTTTAACTTGTTCTGTCCACATACCGCTAATGATAAAACACTCAGGTGTGCATCAGTGCTTGGAGATATATATAAACCCCATAGATAACCTTCGTGGTATTCAGCTCCCTGGACATAGGGACCATGTTGCTCCTGTCCTCCTTATCCAGATGCTTGTGCCTAAAATCTAGTAGAGCTGGTTATCAGGAATAAGGGAGATAAAGTATCCTCGGTATGGTCGAACTATTACTGATATATAATGCAATATGTACATGAATTGACAGGTGCATTTAGAAATGTTTACATCATTTTGACATTACTGTAACCCCCACAAAGTCTGTGAAGCATTTGTAAGGGTTGGGTACTCTAAAATTCTCATAAATACAGAAACTAACTCACGTGTTTCAAGTTCACAGGATCTAAGGTTAATCCTTAGTAAATAAAAGCTAGCTTAACTTTGTTGTTTTAAATAAAATAGCCATGTCTGTATTTCATCGGGGTGTTACAAAAATAAGTCCATGTTAATAATTGACTTTGAAGTCTATGAAGTGTTTCTAGAGGTTAAGTGATTAAAGAAAAATGAATAGTTGGGGCTATGGGAAACCCAAGAGGGTTACTTGGTTCCTCCCCGATCCCTGGCATTTTCAGTCTTTGCATTCCTTCATATGTCAACGTGCATTTAAGCTGGACCTTGATGAAGGAACTTATGAGTTGACACTATTGAAAGACATCTTACACTTTTGTTAATATTTGATAAAGTCGCTTCAAGAAAATGCAAAGTCTATAACTGCTTCCTTTCACAGCAAGCTCCCAGGAGACAAAGACTTTAGATACCGTTCTTTAGAAACGACATCAAATAAAAGAAACTCTCCAACCTGGTTGAAAGGGATCTGACACAAATGGACATCTACCTCTGTCTCTGACACTTGACTCTGCCTACAAGGGACATCAAAGACTCCTCTAGAATGAGAAATTGCTGATATCAGAGGTAGGCAGCTATCCCAAGACATCGACAAAGCCTGCATAACTATGGCTTGGTATTGAACTCAGAATTAATTGTTTGTCTTTACCTATTTGCTAATGATATTAGTCATACAAATAGTTGTACTTTTTATTTGGATTTTTCTATATAGTCCAACTGTTTACGATTACTGAACATGTGTAAAATAATGGTTAATACTCTTCTCATGGTTTATGTAAATATTATACTAGATGCCAAATGCAGAAAAATGAGACAGAAGGCAAAACTCGGGTCATAATGGTTCAGAGGATAGCGATAATCCACAGTGTTTTTTTGCAATGATGGCCATAAGACCTTCCTTCCATTTACCTGCCCTTCCCTTTCTGGGAAAATCCCACCTCATATCCCATGGTTACAGTATTGCCCGATCCCGAATGATCAATAGATGACATTGATACTGAGATTTCCTAGGAACAAGCCTTCCTAGCCCTGTGACACCACATTATCAGACCAAAAGTTTAGTCATTAATGCATCCTTCGGATTGATTTATGACCAAAAAGGGAAATTGTAAACCAAAAAGGACTTCTTTAGAAAGTAACCTCACCGAGTGATGTGATCCTAAATTCCTAACTGGACAGGTCATGGTGAATAGGCACATCCCAGGTGTATAACTTCTTTAGTAAAAGGCTTATCTTTGCCTTAAGCAAGCCCTGTCCATTGTTTCTATGCGTCTAGGTTAACACACCTTTACAATACCCCCTTTTAGGCCCCTCCTCTAATATATAACCACCCCTCCCTTCTAAAGGAGACCATCCTCAAGAGAGCACAAAACCTCATTAACTATCTATAATCCGACCACCTTGCTTCCTCCCACATTCATATAATCTTCCAGTGTTAACCCCTTAATTTAAAATGCATTTTAAAAACTATAAAAAATTCTCGGGAACATTTTAGATCTTATTCCCTGGCATTTGCCATTTAGACATTTCTTAACCTTGACACCTTCAAGAGTCAGCTTAAGCAGTATTCATCTCTAGGGTCTCCTACCTGGGCCAAGGGCCCCCTCCCTGGGCCAAGGGTCCCTCTCTGGAGGCCTTTACTCAGTGACCTTCAAAGCCCTCACGCTGTTTAATTGTTTATTTCACCTGTCTGTCTCCCTAGAGTAGCTTGGGGTTAGAGGCTGTGTCCTCCTCCTCTCTGGGCACCCAGCCCATGCCTGGCACATGGAAGACAGTCTCTCGTCTAGTATGTTTGTGGAATAAAGGACTGAGTTTGAAATCACTCTGTAAGCTGTGTAGAGCTGTACCACTTTTCCTCCCTCATAATACCATCTGGTGCTGGTAGCAATGAACACTAATAGTGTTACTTTAATTCAGGACCTTGAGTGGAGGCTCTCAGGTGAGTGAAGAGAGCCCTGGAATGGGAGCCTGAATCTCCAAATTCTTGTCTGGGCTCTAACCAAGCCTGTCACTTTGGGGATGGAATTTACTGCAACTGAGGTAATACAGAGTTGGCTCGAGGCAGGAGTTCTTAGTCTGGGGTCCACAGACTTCTGGAGAATCTAGGCGGGGGAGCTTATAGGAAGTCTGAAATTGTTGTACTCTGTAGGGAGAGAGACCACAGACTCTCAAATAGTCAAAAACTGCTAATCTGGATAATCTCCTGGGTCTCTCCAATCTAATCCTGGTGATGTATATTCTCTTTGCAGGGAAGGGAGGTGCTAGGGACCGCAGAGACAGAAGGCACTCGTCCCACACATCCACCACCATCCCAGGCCCATCTGAGATGGACTTTGTCAAGGGATCCCCGACACTATCCCAAGGCTGACTCTGCAACTCCCAAAACGTTGGCCTCAAGAGCCAGAGAGCAGAGGCAGGGTCTGGGCAGAGAAGACATATACATAATGCTCTTAAAGGGACAGGGGAGCAGGATCAGAAAGGAAAAAGGCTAGAAAGTGAACCAGATGCGGACTAAGGGAGGTAAGGAGGAAAGAGCTTTATAGACATAAAGACTCTCAAGATCCAGATGTCTGGCAAAGGCACAGCGAATACCAGGAGTCCTGGTGATGGAGGCCTGTGCTGGAAGAGAAGGAGGAAGGAAGTGAGTACCTAGTAAGTACTGAGTACTCTCCTGATCAAAATAATCCTGCAAAGGAGGTTCTATCGGCCCCAAGCAAGAGAGATTAAACACAAGTTCTACAGCTTTTTAATGTCCCTCTGGCCTTCCTTTCTGCCCTGCACTGTCTGCCCAGAGGAGAGGTTTAGGGCATGTCCTAAGTCAGGCAGCTTCCCTGGTGTGTGTTCTGAAACACACACCGCCTACACTTTGAGGAATAGGCGCGCTGCGGATGCAAAGTCCATGCTGGCCCTGTGTCCCAAAGTATGCAATGACAGAGGTGGACTAGAAGGCAAAAGAGGGAGGAGGCAGGCGTCAATCATTTCGCAACATCCCGGGGCTCCAGCCACGTGCCAGCCTTGGGCTAGATTCCGGAGGCACGCGACAAGAATCCTGCTCTTGGCATTTGTAGACCAAATGTCTACAGCCAACCGCCAACGGCCTCCCTCCCCTCAACATGGTAAACATCTGGGATCTGATTGGTTAGGACCCGCAAGGTGCAGGGCCGGTGCCGGGCTGGAATTGGAGAACTGGCCCGCGGCTGGGCTCTGAAGACAGAGGGTCAGAGTAGGGCTAGGTTCCCCACTCCCCTTCCCGTTTTACCAGGCGCAGGTCCCCGGGTCCGTGTACCACCAGGGAGAGGTTCTCGGTCTTGGCCGCCGCCATGTCGCTCTTGCCGCCCGGGTTGAAGCTGCAGTCCGCAGGACGCGTGGAGGTTCTGCCGACTGCCAGGCCGAGGGTCCAGGGTAAAGGGCTGAAGGCCGGACTGGGGCTAGGCGGCGCTAGCCCGGCCGGGGGCGGGGCTTGCTAGTCCCTGGCAACCTAGATGGGGCGGATCTTGCGGGGAGAGGCGGGGCTGCCCGGCTCCCACAGTTCAGAGAGGGGGAGCCCTAGATGCTGCTGATGAGGCTCTTGGGAGAGAGGAAGCCGTTCCGCAGCGTGGAACCGCCTCGCATCCAATCAAACATTGCTGCCTCGAAAGCTGCCACCGCCTACACTTTGAGGAACAGGCGACCTGCGGATGCAAAATCCATGTTGGCCCTGTGTCCCCAGCATCCAGCAAAGTGCCTGGCACAAGTAGGAATGAATAAACGAATTGGTGCATTAGTGTAAAGAAACTGTGAAATGAATCTTTGAACCTCTTTTAAAAAAATTATTGATTGATTTGAGAGAGGGAGAAAGGGAGAGAGAAACATCGATTTGTTGTTCCACTTAATTATGCATTCCTTGATTGCTCTCTTGTATGTGCCCTGATTTGAGATAGAACCACAACCCGTATGAGGACGATGCTCTAACCATCTGAGCTACCCAGCCAGGGCTGTGAACCTCCTTCTCTTAACTAACTCTGCTTCTTATGATAGAAGCAGGATTTCTGTCTAAATTCTTCCTTCGAACCTCTCTCCCTTCAAAAAACTGAAGTTTTACTCTAAGGGAAGAGAGCTAGCCATTGGATAAGGTCTAAGTCCGCAAAGGACCCTACCTCGTTTGAGAACAGTGCTAACAATTTCATTGCCTGTAGCCTCTTTTTCACTCTGCCAGATCCTTTTACTTCCTCCAGGGGAATTCATTCCCCAGCCCTTGAAGGTGACCCCATGTGGCACTTACTGCGTGCCCCACATATGGGGCACAGCCTGTACTTTCAATCCCTTCCCCAATGCTCTGGAAGCCCACTGAAGGAAAGGCTTCATCTCTTAAATAGAACCTGGTAAAATGTTCCGTACAGCGTAGGAGGTCAAAAAAATATTTGATGATGAGTGTGGATCAAATTCTAGAAACTCAATAGTGACAAAAAAAATGTGTAGAGGGATAGTGTTACAAGATGTGACAAGTCAATGAGATGGATTTTTCAGGGGACGTACAGAGTCAGCTCTGTTCTTTGCTTTGAGAGGCCCCCCTTAAAGCTTGGCTGCGCTCGGCTGGTCCCTCCAGCAGCCCCTGCACGCAGCTCCCGGGCAGGCCTAGCTTGCAGAGGTGACTAAATGGGGGCTGCCCACCTTCACTCTGTGCCTGAATTTAAAACTCACCTTTCAAGAGCACTTGAGATCTTGCTTCTGGCATATGTTGTCGGTTTGGTTCAAATAAACTCATAAAAAATTCTCAGTAAAACATAAAAAAACTCACCTTTCCCTCCTTGCCGTGTGGGGTTTGCATACAGTTTCCCAGGCATGTCTTTTCAGTGGGTGAAGCTGAAGATGGAGAAAACCCCATGAATTCATATCCCTCAGATACCTGGTCTTTCCCCAGGATAATTGGCAGCCTTAAGGCATCAGAAAACTACTGTCTTCCAGGACCTGACTAATGATCACAAGTCCGAGACCTCTGGTAGGCTAAAGATAACATCCTGACCTAAGTTATGTGTTAGCTCCTAAGCCCTAAGGTAGAACTATCTGCTGGCTACTTTCCCATGAGACCAGACAGAAGGACACCAGAACAGACCACAGAGCTGTCCTCAAGACCTAAAGAAATGATTTATTACCCTTATCTCATCTTCATCAATCAATTCCCAGCATGAATCCGTAACCCATATTATGTTGTGATTTTGCCCTATATAATCTGTAACCTATACATCATTAGGGAGTTTGGGCTTTTGAACATTAGTTTTCCATTCTCCTGGGTGATGCCATATGTAATAAAATAGCCTATCTTTCTCCAGTGCAGTTTTCAGTGCTAAGTGTTTAGCTCTGCTGGCCCCCGGTGGGTGAACTTTTTCTGTTCAATAACAGAATTGCTTAAGAGCTGAGGGTCACTTGAAGTAGACAATTTTTGACTTTTAAATTAAGGCAACAGAGTACCAGAACCAAAGCAAAAGTCATTAAAATAATGACACAACAGCCACACTTGCAATAGTATTTATTTTCTCCTGAGCAATAATAACTTGAAACTGTTTTGAAGGAGCAAAGATTTGAAAAGGCAGAAGACAAATTTAGAAATATATCCTATGACTAGGGCCCTTTATAAAAAAGCTAAAAGGGCGAGTTGACAGGATTCCCAAGAAACTGACATTTTAAAGATAAAATGTAAGTTGTAGTATTTAAACGATTTGTTGTGACATTTCTACATAATTTCTTAACAGAGACCAGCATTCACAGTGGTGAGGAACAGACTTTTCTAGGCATTTTACTGAATAAGGAATAAAATGCTGGCTTTGCCTTTGCTGGTGGCCTGCTTGGCACAGCTTCTCTGGGTCGCTGCCTGACTTTCCCAACCAGCCCAGCACTTTGAGGCACTCTCTCATCGAATACAACTTCAACAAGTTGTCAATAAATTTCTACTGTGAAAAATTATTTGGAATTTAGAAATTAATTTATGAGATGCATATCCTCTGGGGTCGCATATCTAGAAGAAGGGAGACATTAGCCTGGAGAACATCTTATCACAGATGCTGGGTTACTTCAAGTCTGGATTACACCGTGTACTAACAAGAAAAATTAGAGGGCCAGAAGACCTTAGTGTTCTAAAGTTCAGAACAATTGTAAAATCTTGATTTCCAGGTTTCCCCATTTGGGCATCGACTATTTAATTACCCAAACCTAGTTATTTACAACAGCAACAACAAAATAAATAAAAACAAACAAACAAACAAAAAAACCCATGAGATTTCTTGCAAACCTCGGAAATAAGGTTACCAGTGAGAGTTACATTAGTAAAATCCTTACACAATGGATGAGATTGATGTACTTCCCTAAGGAGCTAATAATATACCTACCATTAACAAATCTCAAGAAAGGGTTAAGAAGGGTTAGGAAAAGGGACTCAGAAAGCAGAAATTTTAGTCTAGAACTACCCAGGGAAGAGAGGCCCATGGTGGTAGTAGTAGCCGTGTTGCTAGCACAGGGAGTGGGAACCAGGGGACCAGTTAAATGTTCTGCATGTCAGCTGAGGATGGTGACTTGGACGTAGATAAATGGTGGAAGTGAAAACACAGTGAAGTGGAAAGACCCAAGATTTATTTTGAAGGGAGTTTCCATGGGACTTAGTAAAGATTGGTTTATAGAAGTTGAGGAGAAGATAGTGGAAATGTTGACTCCCAGATTTCTGACATGATGAACTGGATGGATGCGATGTTATCATCTGACATGGGCAGCACTGAGGGAAGAGGAGGAATCTGGTGGGAAGGACCAGGAAAGTAATTTTGGAAAGGCCAAGTCTGAGATGCCTATAAGACAGGTGAAACAACCAAAGGGAATGTTTGATACAAGGGTCTGAGAAAGTCTAGGCTTGAAAAGTCTAGATTTAGAAATCATTGATATGTAGACTGTATTTAAAGTATAAGAGAGAATGAGATGATTTAGGGAGAGAGTTTAAAATGAAAAACAGACAGTCCAGGTCTAAGCTCTGAGCATCTAATATTGAAAGGAAAGGAAAGGGGCCAACAAAGGATGCTAAGTGAAGCCAGAATAGGAAAAGTCAGCATTTTAAGAAGAAAACAGCCAACTATTGATTACTGACGTGAGATAGCTTAATAAGTCAGGACAACTGAAATAAGGAAACTAAGACAGATAGCTAAAGAGACAAGCAGTTTACAGCCATCTAGTAAATCACAAAATCCTAACTTCCGTAACCAAGGACACTTCAGAGTAAATGGTTTACACTTCTCCCCAACCAGAGGGTAAATGGCTTAGCTCACTCTATTTGGGGAGATAGATAACAGAAATGAAATTAGCGCAATTTGTGGCAACCACACCCAAGGATGGATGAAGTCAGTGGAATTAATCTTATTTTCATGCTTCAGCCTAAAGCTGATGAATATTCTATTGAGATTCTCCCCTAAGACCTCCCCTAAAATTTCTGCCTTTAGAAAACAGGTAAGAACCCTCATGACAAAGGCCTAGCAAGGGCTCTCTCTGGAGCACGCCTTTCTTCCCTTTCAGGTGTGTGCATCTTTACTTTTCTCTCCATGACACCTGCAACCAGGGGGGCAAGGGGCAGTGGCAGCTGGTCCTGGACTTACCCACTGAACTTGTCTCCAAGGCTCCTTTTCTCTGACTTCCCAGTGAGCTAACAGCAGCCCTGCCATAGCTCACTTCTTCCCTAGGGAACCAAAGCAGAGCACCACCTAGGCTCTCCTGTTACTTCTACCCTAAGCCCTTCCTTGGTTTCATTGTTTCCAGCTTTATTTCTTTAATCTAGTTTTATTGTATTTTTTCCATTACCATCTATCCCCCTTATACCCTCTTCTACCTCCACACACCCTCTCCCCACCTGCCACAATCCCCACACTGTTGTCCATAAGCCCCCCCTTTTATTTTTGCTAAATCCCTCCACACCCTAAATGCCCCCCTAGAGCTGTCAGTCTGTTCTCTATCTGTGAGTCTGTCTCTATTTTACTAGTAAAGAACTTATAAAAAATACAAAAAAAAACCCAATCCAATTAAAAAATGG
Source organism: Mormoops blainvillei (assembly GCA_004026545.1). Taxonomy (NCBI): domain Eukaryota; kingdom Metazoa; phylum Chordata; class Mammalia; order Chiroptera; family Mormoopidae; genus Mormoops; species Mormoops blainvillei. The sequence continues at coordinate 45,849 of PVJD01004857.1, read as the reverse complement.
ACAAAAGACCTGAATAGACACTTTCCAAAAAGACATATAGATGACCAATAGACACATGAAAAGATACTCAATGTCACTAATCATCATAGAAGTGCAAATTAAAACCACAATGAGATATCACCTCATACCTGTCAGAATGACTATCATCAATAAATCAACAAACAAGTGCTGGCAAGGATGTGGAGAAAGGGGAACCCTCTATTACTGTAGGTGGGAATGCAGACTGGTGCAGCCACTGTGGGAGCAATATGGAGGTACCTCAAAAAATTAAAAATGGAACTGCCTTATGACCCAGTGAATCCATTTCTGGGAAGTTATCCAAAGAAACCCGAAACACTAATTCAAAAGAATATAAGCACTCCTATGTTCATGGCAGCATTATTTACAATAGCCAAGATTTGGAAGCAGCACAAGTGTCCATCAGTAAATGAGTGGATAAAATAAATGTGGTACATTTACACAGTGGGATACTAATAGGTCATTAAAAAGAAGAAATTTTTACCTTTTGCAACAGCATGGATGGACCTGGAGAGTATTAGGCTAAGTGAAATAAGCCAGTCAGAAAAAGATAAATGCCATATAATGTCACTCATATGTGGAGTCAAACAAACTGTTCCCAGCTTTAATAAATGTACTCTCAAAATCACCTGGATTCATGTTGTGAAATCTAAAATTACCTAGTGGATTGAGCCACAAGGAGGTCACTGGTGATCATGGAAAAGAGTTTGGATATGAAGGTATGAGAAGGAGACATATTGGGCTGAGATCATTCATCCATTCGTTCAGTGACTATACAATAAGTATCTATGACATGCCACTTACAAGGTATTAGGGATACCGTAAATAAGATGGACACAATCCCCACTCCAGGGAGGGAAAGCCATTAAACAGATAATCATAAAAGTAATAACTCAACCATAGTTATGATAAGGGCTATGAAGGAAAAGGTAAGGATCCCATGAAATTGTGTAACAGGGGAACCCAGTCCAGCTTGAAAGCAAGGGAAGGTTGCCCCCCAAAAAGTGATGTATACGCTGCACTTGAAAGTTTTGGGTAGTCACAACAGTGAAACAAGGGAGAGACTGTGTGTGTGTTCCAGGTTGAAGGAGTCCTCAAGGGATTGGGTGGGGACCATTTTTAAAAGTCAGTAATGTGGCAGAGCCACAGTGAGCAAAGGGACCCAACCCCGGGGTGTACATAGGTCTTCTAATGTTTCATGTTTTTGGAAATACATGAGTGCAAGAAGAAAAGCAGTGAGAATGTCTGTGGCTAAAGATCTTAGGGGGAAAGCTGGAAAATTACATTTCTCCAAGGTGAGGAGTTCACTCTGAGGCACAAAGTTTATTTTTGCAGCAAGAACAGGGAGATAGCTTGGTGGTGGAAACTCCCAGAACTAGTTTGGTTCTGAGAATCAGATAGGGTAGAATAAGAAATCCCACTGACAAGCCTTACTTGCTGGAAGCAGTGGGGAGGAGCAGGGAGGCTGTGTCATGAACAGCCCAACAGCTGCCTATCTTTGTGGCTGGAAGAAGTAGGAGCTAAAAGAGCTGTTATAGACAACCTGGGTTATAGGGGAAAGTCTTGTTAGCCTAGAACTCATTATTGTCCTCTTCCCTTCATGTCATGTCTGCAAATAGTTGGTCCAGGAATAATTTACCTCACTCAGAAATTAGTTATCAATAAAGGACCAGAATAGGAAATGTACAAACTTGATACAGGAAAAAGGGAAGAAAGGAAGAGAAAAAGAATTGCAGACAAAGAATATTCACCAGATGTATATTGCTGAGGAACAAAGGAAACTTGTGACAGAACAGAGAGCCATAAAACTGAAGAGGGCATCCAATGTGGAGGTCCTTTACACTGAGGGTGGTGGAGGGGGATGGTCAACGTGGCGGGGGAGAAGGTCAACACAGGTTTGGGAATCTAGTGAGATGAGAAGGGCATCCTCACAGGTCAGTGGTAGTAAGAGGGGGTGTCAAAGCCCTAGAAGGGTGAGGAGGAGTCCACGCAGAGGCAGACAGCTCAGTGTGAGGTGAGGAAGACTCAGCATGACAAAAGGATAACCACAGGGAAGGGCCAGTGTCGGGTGTAGGATCCTGGGAAGGCCGGCAACAGCATTTGCACAGTTGAGGAGGCAGCCATAGAGATGGAAGATTGGTACATAGATGGCATCGATAAAATAAGTAAATATATCAAGAATGATGGGAGCAAGGTTTCTCACAGTCAGAAAAGGGAGGCACAAATATGGAAAGAGGAAAAAAATTATGAAGCCTGTGTAGTGTGCATAAAATTGAACAGATCAGTGTGAATTTGCAGTTTTTGATGTAGATAGATATAGAAATAAATATAGATATAAACATCTGTATGTGAGTTCACATACGCTCCATAGCTCTGTCCACTGAAAGAGCTTGGGAACAGTGACAACTGATAGCAAAGAACATATCTAACACCCAAATCTTGGTTTCTTTCTCTCTTTTTTAAAGATTTTATTTACCTATTTTTAGAGAGAGGGGAAGAGAGGGAAAGAAACATTGATGTGTGAGAAAAACACCAGTCAGTTGCCTCCCATATGTGCCCCAACTAGGGACTGGGTGGCAACCTAGGCATGTACCCGGACCAAGTACCGAACTGGTGACCTTTCGCTTTGTGGGATGATACTCAACCAACTGAGTCACACTGGTCAGGGTCAAATCTTGGTTCCTAAATACTATTCTCCACTAAAAGGAACTATGGCTCCTTAAAGAAATGGCTTAATTTAGTGTCTGGGACATGAAAAGTACAAGATAAACCTGGTAAATCTTATTGTGCCAGAAAGTAAGGAATTATTCCAAGAATGATGGGAAAGATGAAAGGATACCAAAACCAGTTAGAGGTGACCTATTGGCTAAATCAGAGGTATTTTGAACATAAAAATAAATAATAATAGTAACATATTATAACCCATTGAATAAAGTAGGAATCCTTGAGAATAAACCAATAAAAATTAACCAATTAATTAATTAAAAGTATGACAAAATGAGTAGTTACATAATCCAAAGCACTGCCCCACAGAGTATTTATTAGTTACACAGGGAAAAAGGGTAACTTTATGGTGAAAAATCCTGGTATACACTACCTTAATAAAATGAGCAGTTAACATCAGCCATGGAACAAATGAAAATCATGTACCATTTGATAGGATGCAATGAAAAAAAAACAGCACTAATATTGAGATATCCATGCAAAAAATGCATAAGCTGATTCTAATCATGAGAACACATTAGACACCCCAAATTGAGAGATATCCTGTAATAACTGGTCTGTCATCTTTAAACATGTCAATGTCATCATGTCAAAGAAAACTTGAGGAAATGTTTCAGCTAAAGGAAACTAAACAAATGATAACTAAAGGTGGCACATGATCCTGAATTGAATACATGTGCTGTAAAGGACATTATTAGGGTAATTGGTAAAACCTGAATGGGCTCCAAGGATTAAATTAACATTAATATTGATTTTTTATTTCTTGATTTCTATGATCATGCTGACAAGGATTAGGAAATTAAGTTATTTGTATTGTACTTGTAACTTTTCTATAAATAAATTTGAAGGAAAATTCAATAATGTATTTACCTTTATAAGAGAACAGTATAAAGCACAGATAAAAAAAAGTCAGGGAAGCAATAGTAAAATATTAGAAAGAAATGAAATGTGGGCTAGGAAGACCTTAGGAAGGAAAGTGGAATAAAACAAAATCTTTGAGAAACAAAAGCAAAATCAGAAATGTCACAAAAGAATAAAGACACTAACAAAAACAGTGAAAGAAAAAGGACAGGACTGAAAAAAGTAAGCAAAAAAAAAAATGGAAATGAATAAGTTTAAAAGGATTAGAGAGAAAATGATGGATATGAAAGATAGGCAAAAAAAGATCCATATTGCGTAATGGATTCCCTCATGAAGCAGCACAAAATTATGGAAGAGAAAACAACTTCAATGTATCATTCAAGAGACTTTTCCGAAAGTAAAAACATTCGTTAAAAGATTTTATTTATTTATAGAGATAAACGAAGGGAAAGGGAAAGGGAGAGAAATATCAATGTGCAAGAGAAACATCGATTGGTTACGTCTTGCATGCCCCCAACTGGGGACGTGGCTCACAACTCAGGCATGTGCCCTGACTGGGAATCGAACCAGTAACCCTTCGGTTCACAGGCCCATGCTCAAACCACTGAGCCACCTCAGCCAGGGCCCCAAAATAAAAATATTTGAGTCTACAAATTGAAAGGTCTTACCATGTCCAAGGAAAAATGAATATAGAAAGGTCAACACTGAGAAGCTTTTACCTGATTTCAAAGATAAATAATCCTTTGGAAAGTGAGGCAAATAATCAAGCTGCTTATAAGGGAGGGGAAAAATTAGGCTTAGCTTAGACTTCTGTGTAACAACATTTACTGATAGAAGCAGTGACTAAAAAGTTCTAAAGGAAAATAAGAGCACCCACATATCTTATACCCAACTATGGCTTACATAAAAAGGAACAGTGAGACATTTTTGAACATGCAAGAATTCAAGAAGTATTGTTTCTATGAGTCTTCCTTGAAGTAACTACTAGAAGATGAACTTAGCCAACCAAGTGATGAATGAGAAAACATAACAAAAGAGAGGGGCTATAGACTGCAAGAGAAGGCAAAGAAAAAAAAAAACCTAATTTCATTACTTGTGTTAAAATGTACTGGGACATGGAGGACCTAAGCCACCACCCATGCTGGAACAAAGAAGGTACGCATAACCAGCTAAATACCTGACCATGAGATTTCCCATTATTGGAAGCAACTGAGGCATAGCCACTTGCATCCTGCTGGAAATTGGTTGAATCCTGACTGCCCCTCCCCTCACCCTCAAGCTTTTCCCAGAAACAAGGTCGGTAAATCTCCCAGACTTTCGGTCAACGAATCAGCCATCCTTGGTCAGAGGTTATTGTCTTGCAAACACCTATACTCAGGACCCCTGGGACAGATCAGCAGGGTGACTCACCCTCCCCTCCGGGGCTCTGCTACACACCCTTAAAAACCCTTCTGCCCTTTCCCTTGCTGCTGCAGTCTGCTCAGACTTAACCCGTCTGATAACAGCGTCTCCCCTTGAATAAAAGCCCTTAATTAGACCTTTTTGGCTCCCAGCCCTTTCTTGGTCACCTTGGTTACCTAACAATTTGTTCATGTTAGTATGTTGATAAAATAATGCCTTTGAATGAAGATTAGATGTATGTTACAAAGACACTCACTAAAACAAAAATATAAGCCAATTTTTCAGAAAAAAATGAAAAACATGTATTACAGTAATAAGGTGCAGAGCATTGGTCCCCTGAAAATAGGGGAATCCCCACAATCCTGTCTTCTGGCAGGACTGGGGGAAGAGAAGAGCAGATGATATAGCATTTAAGATACATTGCATAACAATGGCAAGTGAATAGCTGTGCCTCCCTGAAGGGAGGAGGGCTGCTGCCCAGGGCAAATTGAGTACTGATTGACAACATTCAGTGACTGATGACATGGGGGTGGGAGGCTCGGAGCTCCTATGGCGCCTGCACTAGAGACCAGGGTGGATGCCCATGTGTCACTGGGAACCTTTGCACTGACTAAAGATGGCAGCCAAAAGCGGCTAAAAGATACTGGGGAACTGGCAAGAATGGTGGACACAAACACACCATAGGAAGGGCTGGATATAAGGTCGCACAGGAAGTTCCAGGCTGAATATTTAAATGAGAGTGGACTAAGGGTTAGGGGGAGAGAGCCAGGAGGTCTGCCCTGAAAGACAAGGCCCACCAGGAGGTCTGAAAGTCAGTGAGTCCGACTCTAGGTCGGCCTGGGGGTCACCTGTAAGTCAGCCTGGGGAAGATGGCCGCAGGGCTGACTGAGCGGCACGGGGACCTGCCCAGCCACCTGGATTTATGAGAGATGCTCAGGGCTGAACCATGACCGGGAATGCTGAGCTGTAGACTTCTGCTTTTCTGAAAGATGGTACCTGTGAGTGGCATATTCTGAAACTGGCCTGGTTTGGCAAAGAGAGACAGGACTGTGTGCTTTTGGGTGTTTTTAAAGGAAACAGAACTTAATGGCAGAAATCGCCATCATTCTAAATCTGTATAATCTTTAAATAAAACAACTCTTTCCTTTTTCACCAAACTCTTGCATTGGGAATCATGCTTCTTGGTGGCAGACGATCGACCCCCACAACACTGAACAGCATTGATGGGGTTCTTAACAGTACCACATTTTCAAAGTTTTAAAAGACTTTATAAAGAAATAAAAGTCATCTAAATTAGGTTCTCAACCCAATTCCAACCAGGGTGTAAAGGGGGGCTCCCCACACACTAACAAACAATTCTCAAACACCAGTAGGATGTTCAACACAGTTCTGACACAATCTATCCAGAGATAGCAATGGATTCCACAGATTAAGAGTTCATTCCTATGAGACCACGCCCCCCACCCCACACACATACATACGCATTCAGAAGCTAGCCACAAGTCCAGGCTCTTACCTGTGCTTCTGATCAACTGGTTGTAGATCAGATGTTCCAATGATCCCATCCAACTCAGAATGCCAATTGTGAGTGAAGGTTGTTACCTGTACTTTTGACCTTTGGGCTGTAAATTAGAGGGTCCCACAACTCCTGTCTTGGGTTCAATTAATTTGCTAGAACAGTTCACAGAACTCAGAGAAACATGTTACCTACTAGATCACCAGTTTATTGTAAAAGGATAAAACTGAAGAACACCCAGATGGAAGAGACGCACAGGGCAAGGCACATGGGAAGGCATTTGGAGCTTCTATGCCCTCTCTGGACACTCCACTTATCCAGTACCTCCGTGTGTTCACAAATCCAAAAGCTCTCTGAACCATCATTCTGGGTTCTTACGAAGACTTCATTACTTAGACATGATTGATGGAATCATTGGCTATTGACAATTGATTCACCCTCCAGGCACTCTCTCCTGTCCAGGGGTCAGAGGTGAGGAGGTAAGGGAGTGGGACTAAAAATTCCAACTCCGTAATCACTTGGTTAGTTTTGGCAACTAGCAGGCATCCTTAGGTGCTTTCTAACGGTCACCTCATTAACATAACAAAAGACACCTTTTTCATTCTTGACATGGCATTTAGGCACTTCCAAGGGTTTTGTTGATGGAAGACCAAATATATATTTTTCATAAATCACAGTACTGCAGCATCACATGAAATAATCTGAGAGAACTAAGACCAAATATATGTCAATTTGATAAATATAAATGGACAAAACTAATCTATTAAAAGAATTCAGATTGAATCATAAAGTAAAATTCAACTGGGTGCTGTATACAAGGGACGCAAAACAAAATAAAATAAAAAGAAATTGGGGGGGTAATTTTAATATCAGATAAGGTTAACGCCAGGAGAAACAAGTGTTAAAGGTGACAAAGAAAAGTCATTTATAGTGACAAAGAATGCAGTTTACAATGAATTCACCAAGTTATGAATATCTATGCACCAAACAACATAACATCAACATGAATATTAATTAAAATATAAAACCACAAGATATACAGAAAAACTAGAAACACAGTATACTAGTCCCCCCAATACATGGAGGGATGTGTTCGAAAACACCCAGTGGATGCCTGAAACCACATATAGTACCGAACCCTGTATATACTCTCTTTCCTGGACATACATACCTATGATAAAGTTTAATTTATAAATTAGGCTTGTTAAGAGATTAACAACAATAACTAATAATAAAATAGAACGATTATAACAATATACTATAATAAAAGCTATGTGATTGTGATTTCTCTCTCTCAATGTATTGTACACCACTCATCCTTGTTCTTGGATGCTGTGAGATGATCAAGATGATCAGTGCCTATGTGATGAAATGAAGTGAAGTGAATGACATTAGCATTGTGGCGTAGCATTAGACTACCCTAAGGGTTAGCTGAACACAAGTACCGCATACTGGGACAGTCAATGTGATAACGGAGGCAGCTACTACCTAATGGGCAGACATCATATACAGCATGAGTATGCGGGGCAGAAAGATGAGGTCCCAGACGGGACAGTGAGAGATTTTATCATACTACTCAGAATGGAGAAAAATGTCAAACTTATGAATTGTTCATTTCTGGAGTTTTTCTTTGAATATTTTTGGACCATGGTTGACTGCAGGTAACTAAAACCTCAGAAAGTGAAACTGCAGATAAGGTGGGACTATTGGAGCAGGAGCCACAAAGACACAGAAGTTCTAAACTGCATAATTAATAACACAGATAAAACATGGCATTCTAAAAAGAGAATAAACTTTCTTTTAAGTATCCATGAATAATTCACAAAAATTGACCATATATCAGTCCAAAAAGAAAATCTCTGTAAAGAACAAATGACACAGATAGTACAGATAACATCTTCTAAACGCAAAGCAAAAAAAATTAAAAAAAGGAACACTTTCTAACTTGTTTTATGAGGTCAGCATAACCACAATACCCAAACCAGACAAGGACATTATAAGAAAGGAAAATCACAGGAAAAAAAAGAAAAGAAAAGAAAAAAGAAAGGAAAATCACAAGCCAGTCTCTTTCATCAATATAGATGCAAAAATCCTGAGCAAAATATTAGTAAATCTAATAGTAGTGACACATTAAAAGCATGTGTGGTTTTAAAAAGCTTAACAGCCTTGGCTGATGTGGTTCAGTGGATTGAGCGCTGGCCTGTGAACCAAAGGGTTACCATGTTGATTCCTAGTCAGGGCACATGCCTGGGTTGTGGGCCAGGTCCCCAGTGTGGGGCTCATGAGGGGCAACCACACACTGATGTTTCTCTCCTTCTCTTTTTCCCTTCCTTCCCCTCTGCCTAAAAATAAATAAATAAAGTCTTTAAAAAAATAAAAATCTCAACAACATGATTTGTTATGCAGTCAGGTTTGAGCCCCTGTTTTACGTGGCATAAGATGTCATCACCAGGAAACATAATAGTAATTTCCCAATTAAAATGTCTATTTGAAAGCTTCATTTTTCATAGTATGATGTAGAAAGAGGAGGAGCTTAGAAATTATGAAATCACAATTCTATAATTTACCAGCTATATGATTTTGGAGAAGTCCAGACAAGCATTAGTGTCAACTTTTCATCTTTAAAATGAGAATAACACTAGTTACTCTTTCATATTCCACAATTTCATAATTGTGGAATTAATGAGAGAGTATTTATACATGCAATATGTTAGGCTGACACCCCAAAGTATCCTCACAGTTAGAATAAAATCAGTAAGACCCAAATAAAAGGGATGAGATCAGACACCCTAACAGAAATGACACATCCGAAGGGATTATTGTGAATGTGTAATAGATGCACCTCAGGAACACCCGGTTCAAATTAAAGTGGCATGGTATATCTCAGGAAAATATGGACTGCACGGACCAGATTAGATTAGGTTTAAACCTAATCAATTGCATAATAATGTAGAAATTTAAAAATGTGCTAGCAGAAGGGGCATCTAGTCTTCAAAATCATCCTGGGAAGACAGTTCTTTGATCTAAGGACACGAGCTAGCCCCCACAATGGAGGCATCCCCATAACAAATATCGAGGCATGGGGCCACCAAAGCAGGGTGTTATCAGCCATTGGAACCATCCTGCACCCTCTTCCCCTACCCTCTGGTTTCATGCTCACTGGGCAACATTCTAGTGACATTTTGGCTTCCCCAAAGATTTGCTCATAGGGAGGGGAGGCACTGACGAACTAACAGTGGGTTCATTCAATTCTATTAGTGTAGTATGGGTGAAAATCTAAAAGCCCTTGGCCCAGGACCTTGGCCATTTTGCTTCTCCTAGTGCCTTGGAGATGCTAATGTGAATATTTGCATCTCCAAGATGCATAGTTTCTACCTTTTCCTTTCATCCCAATCTAGTCAAGTTATATGGAAATAAGGAGGGAAAATGTGGCTTTGGTGATTCAGGATTCTGGGGTAGCTGCTGCATAATTCATCACAGACAAGGGTGTGATGATGATTTCTCAGATTTGGTAAAATACTAGCACTTACCCATTCTGAAGAAAAACAGGCTCATTAAGTGATGGTTTACTATTTATTTGGCCACTTCTTCTGTCTCTCAAGTTTTAAAGAAAGTCTTATATTAATCAAACTCCTTATCCCTGCTTGGTTTTAAGTCCCTCTTTCTTGCTTTTTTCTCTTTTATCATGTTTAATTATTTCCCAGTACCAACATTGCATACTTTCTTTTTTAAAAGATTTTATTCATTTTAGACAGAGAGGAAGGAAAGGAGAAAGAGAGAGAGAGAAACATCAATGTGTTGTTGCCTCTCACATGTGCCCCACTGGGGGTCTGGCTCGCAACCCAGGTATAGGCCCTGCCTGGGAATTGAACCAGTGACCCTATGGCTTGCAGGCTGGCACTCAATCCACTGAGCCACACAGCCAGGGCTTCAACATTGTACACTTTCATCACCTTTATTTTTCTTCACTCAGTCCCCACCTCTCACTGTCAACCTCTAAGGATTGGCAAAATAAGGATGCAGATTTTGTTCTGTTTGATCAATGTTGTTTGCACTTAATTATCTTTATGGTCTCTAGCTTTGACAGTTAAATCAGCAACATTGATTTATTGTCAGGATGTACGGAGCACCAAACTCTAAGGGAAAAGGCATGACGTGCTCCCTGTCTTGAAGGAGATGACACTCTGTGGAGAAGGACCTCCCCTCCCCAAGAAAACATGCATCAACTCAAATGAGTCAAATAGGAAAGTAAAATGGAGCTTGACTGCTACTGCCAAGAGAATAATAGGTGTGCTCCCCAAAGTCAGCCTGTGACAGAGGCTAAGAGCATGGGCTCTGGAGTTAGTGTACTAAGATGGACTTCTATTTACCATCTAATTTTAGACAACTACTTAAGCTCTCAAACCTCCTCTCTGTAAGATAAGGATAAATAAGGTTTCTACCTCACAGGGTTGTAGTGAGGATTAAATGAGATAACATATATGAAGTGCTGAGCACAGTAATAATAATAGTTAATGTTTCTCCAGCACTTACTTTAGCCAACACTGCAGGCTGAATAATGGCCCCAAAAGTATCTAGGTGCTAATCCCTGCAACCGATGAATGTTACCAAAGGGATTTGTGGATATAATTAAATTAAGGACCTTGAGATGGGGAAATTATTCTAGATTAATTTGGTGGATCCTAAATGTAATAAATGTCCTTATAAGTGGGAGGCAGAGAGAAATTTTAGTACAGAACAAGGCAATGTGATGGCTGAAGCAAGATGCTACACTGCTAGCTTTCAAGATAGAAAAAGGTGCCAGCAAAGAATGCAGGTCTAGATGCTGAAAAACACAAAGAAACATATTCTTCCCTAGACCCTTGGGTGGGAGTGTGGCCTTGCAGATGCCTTAATTTTAGCTCAGTGAGAAAGATTTCAGATATCTGACCTCCAGAACCATAAGAGAAAAAATGTGCATTGTTGTCATTTCTAGCTTTATTGCAATATAATTGACATATAACATTGTGTATGTTTAAGGTGTACGATGTGACCATTTGATACATGTATACATTGTAAGATGTTTACCACAATAAGGTTAGTTAACACATCCTTCAGCTGGAATAATTATCCTTTTGTTGTTCTTATGGGAGAACATTAAAGCCCTACTCTCATAGCGACTTTCAAATATGCAATACAGTATTGTTAACTAGTCAACATGCTGTACATTAGATCCTCAGAACTTAATTAATTTTATAACTGAAAGTTTGTACTCTTTGATTATCATCTTCCCATTTCTTCCATCCCTTAGCCCCTGGCAACCACGCTGTTTCTATGACTTCAGTGTTTTTAGATTTCACATATAAGTGAGGTCATACAGTATTTGTCTTTCTCTGCCTGACTTATTTCACTTAGCATAATGCCTTTAAGGTCCAAGTTGTTGCAAATGGCAGGATTTTCTTTTCTCTCATGGCTGAATAACATAAATGTCTTCTCTACCCAATTTATTGAGTATTTTAAAATCATGAAAAAATGTTAATTTTGTCAAGTGCTTTTTCTTATCTATAAATGGGGTGTATAACATTAACTGATTTGCATATGTTGAACCATCCTTGTATCCAGTGATAAATCCCACTTGATCATGGGATCCTTAAAAGAAAAAGAATCCATGTGGTAGTTTTGTTTCATTGTTAAATGGATCATGAAACAGTGGAGCATAAAGGATGTAGGAGAATATTCCTGGCAAAAGGGAATATCAGGAGTCAAGGCTTGGAGGTGAACGTTAAAGGTTTTGGTGAATGGACAGATTCTGAGAGCATTAGACAGAGTGTTGTGAGAGATTATAGCCAAAGGGTAAGGGCAGTAGGTAGAATAGGATACTTAGGAACCTGTCACCCAAAATGGACAGCTGTACTGTGTTATCAGGGTTTGAAGCTTTATTCTCGCACCTTCCAGATTTTATTTTACTAATACATACCATCTTTAATAGTTTTAAAGATCAGTCAACAAGTGAATATAAGTACCCCCTCACCCCTAGCAGTGTACTAACTGATTAATGATCAAAAGTCTACTTGCTATTATGAAATATTCAAACTGTACTGTCTTCACCATTCAGATGTTTGTGTCTTCAAGGAAGCTGCTTGAAAGCAACACAGAAGACAAACCAACTCCCTGTCACATTTGTTCCTGTGGTCAGAGTCACAGGGAAATGCAGAAAGGAAGGAACCAAGATTCCTGTCTGTGGCTTGACTTTGCCCCAGCCCAGACCCAAGTGATGACTGAAGACCCTGGGATTTTGGATACAGGTCAAAGCTGGTGAACTCCACTTGGCCAGGGTTTTGGTTCAGTAAAAAGTCTTTCTGTTTCCCTCAAGTATTTTCCAAATTTTCTAGGCTCCCTCTACCTGAGGAATGGCCTTTAAAACAGAGCTGTCTACTAGAAATATATGTAATGCAAGCCCTATATCTAATTTTAAATTGTCATACTCACATTTAAAAAGTGAAAAGAAACAGGTGAAATTAATTTTAACAATATATTTTATTCAACCCAATATATCCCAAATATTATTTTTAACAAGTAATCTATATAAAAACAATTTGTGTGTACTAAGTCTTCACAATCCAGTGCATATTATATCCTTACGTACATCTCATTTCAGACTGGCCATATTTCAAGTGCCCAATAGCAATATCTGGCTGGTGGTTACATTAGACAGCTTGGATCTGGAGTAGCCTGACTTGCCTCCTCCTTCCCACTCTACCTCCCACTTCACCTGGTGCAGGGATTTGAGTGGTGGGCCAGAAAATTTCAGTGGCTGTGTTGTCATGCTGATGTTATGAGTCCACTGGAAAAAACAAAGTTTCTCTTCTTCTAAACCCTCCTCATCTATTCTAATATCCTTCTTCTTTCTCCTCCTGAAATCAAGAACTAGTGCTCTCAGAGAATTTGGTCTGTACTGAATTATAGCACTTATTTCTTTTTGCCATATAGCCAGTTGTTTGTGTTTCAAACTCCCGAACTAGATTACGAATGCCTTAAAGGTTTTTGTCCCACTCCCTGTCATCTTTCTTTGCAGTAGGTTTAGCACTTAGTCATCAATAAATATTTGTTGAATTAATAAATGATTAAATGAAGACAACCCTTAGAGGATCGATGAAAGTGTACTATGGAAACCTTTGTTTCATCTGGCATCTCCAGAACCAAACAATCCATTTCCTGATAAACAGGGAAGCCAACCAGGACAGTGTTGGTCCTAGCCTAGAAACTGAGAGAAATATTTACCTTTATCCTCTGGGATTTCACTCTCATGAATTCAACAAATAGTTCTGAACAACTCCCATGTTCCAGATACCATGCTGGGTGCTGTGGGAGCTGCAAAGGTAAAAAATACCCTTGTCCTCAAGTCCCTACGTATCTAGTAGGAGATCTTTGATAGGTATACACAAGTAATTATATTTTTAAAAAATTTTAATCCTCACCTGAGGATGTTTTTTTATTGATTTTAGAGAGAGAGGAAGGGAGAGGGAGGGAGAGGCAGACAGACAAACAGACATCAATGTGAGAGAGAAACAGCAGTTGATTGCCTCCCATATAAACCTGATGCGGGATTGAACATGCCACCGAGGTATGTGTCCTGACTGGGGATCCAAACTGCAAACTTTTGGTGTACGGGACGACACTGCAACCGACTGAGTCACCTGGCCAGGGCACAAGTAACATAATTTTGAGTTGAGTAAATTCAGTGCTATAAACAAAATAAAGAATCCTGTGGGAAGTGGGACAAGAATGGACACTTGTAAAAGAAGCTTCATTCATACTTATTCTTTGAGATGATGCTTGAAGGTGGGACAGATGAGAATGGAGGGAGGGAAAGAAACAGCTTTTAAAACAATATGACAAATGAGGAAGAAACACAGCGCAGAGGAGATGTGGTGAAGAGACCAGTTAGGGCAAGGAAATGAAACTGACTCCAAAGATAAGAGCAGGGTGGAAGCAGTCACAATGGGGTAGCAGAGGAACAAAACTCTTTAAAGGAGTGAGGGATCCACAGCTGGCAGGTACTTTTGTTTAAGAAGGCAATTTCACAAAGAAGAGCTTGCCAGCGCAAAGTTGGGAATTCCAGGAGTGGGTAAGGTAGGTCTGCGTCACATTCATAGCAGCAGAGGCAAGGACTAGAGGAATGAAGAGCCCTTGGATCGAGGAAGAAGAAATCTCCTAAAGAATGTTGTGCAACCAGATTTGAGCAAAGCCCCAGAATGAGAGAGAAAGGATAATAAGAGATCAGGTAAGCCAGAAAGAACTTTGTGTTACACAGGGGATGTGGGTGATACTGTGGCTAGCCTATGCTGCATGCCCCGGAGATCACAGGAGTAGTTACAATAGGAAATCAGACACCAGCCTGGGAAATTAACCCTGGGTAGGGAGGTGGAAGGAGAAAGGAAATAGCAATTGACTGCCTTGGAGTCTATATTACAAGTCATGATAGTTTTGTCCAAACCACTAAAATCAGGACTCATGGCTGGAAGTGTGTGTAGGTAGTTCTGTACACATACAAATGTGGCACCCACAGCAGTAGGAAAAATTCCAAAATGCACTGAGGTAGGTGTACAAAAGGAAAGCAGAGAGAATCTGATTTAAGAACAAGAGCGATTTACTTTTAATTTTATTTTTAAATTTTAGAGTACTTTTACTTTAGAAAAAAAGACAGACCAGGTCCTTTCATTACTGGGCAGCCTGGGGTTTGACCACTTGCCACCATGTAAAAGTATAACCTGAAGATTTGTGGGGAAGGGAAGAGGTTTTTATTAACAGGGTACACAATTTGAGGGGGCTAGGAGCATACTTGTTCCCAGTAAACCACTCCCGAAAGCACAGAAATTCCCTTGTCCCCATAATATCTAAAGTCCAAATCCATGCCCAGAAGTTCCACATTATTGCTTATCTGTAGCCCACAGTTGTTACTTGAATGGGTGGGTCTCTATCTCTCCAGCTCCAGGCTGTCTCCCAGCACTGCTCTCTCTCTCTCCTGGCTTCTGGGGTGCATTGCCAGATCACTTCAGATGGTTGTGCACGGGAAGCTCCATCTATGGAGCCCCGTTGCCTGAGGCTGCCTGTGTCATTTGGGTTAAGGAACTTTCCCAGCTCTTGCCTCCACGAGCTCCTCTCAGCCTCCATGCTCTGCTCTCAGGGCGAGAGATTGGAAGCAGTCCAGGGCCTGCGGGGAGTGCTGCATAGTGTTGCAAGGGCTGGCTCCCCTCGAGGCACATTCTAGTTCAGGACTCTGCTTCTGGGAGCTGACTGTATGAGGCCTAAGCCCCAAGTGCTCCACAGCTAGGGGCACGGGGCAAGGAAGAGAGAGAGGCTTCTGCCCACCTTCTGTTTTAAAGCTGCCTCCCAGAATCCCATGCACTGTGGGAGTGCCCAGTTTTTCAACCAATGTTGGCTAATGTTGGCCATGTTTGTTCTTTGCCTCTCTTCCAGATGCCGTGTAGCACAGGGGGAAAGCTCCTAGCCAGGCTCAAGGGTGCACAAACATCTTGGTCTGAGGTGGGAAATCTGGACCCTGCGGCAGCTTGCTGATCTCCGCCATACACATGTGTTTTGACCTTTGACTCCCATGGCCAGACATTGAGAATGTGACAACTGCTAGACCCTGTGCAAAGAGCTTCTACAGGCATTAACTTATTTATTCCTCACAATGTTACCTGTGACATTACATTTCATACTATATTTTTCAGATGGGGAACAGGTTACAAGATCATAAAGTTATATAAAGTTTTTTAATATCATAAGCTCATTATTTTTATCATAAAACTATATTTCTTCTTTTTGTGTATCAGTTTCAGTAGAATTATATTTCCTAGGAATTTAGATAGTTTGTTTAGATCTTCAAATTTACTGGTATAAATTTGGTCAAATTTTCTCTTATAATTTTATTAATGTTTATAGGATCTGAGATGTATTCCTTTTTTCATTTTTGATACTGGTTTTATATACTCCATTCTATGTTTCTTGACAGTCTTGCCAAAAATGTATCAACTTTATTAGTCTTTTCAAAGAAACAATTTATTGATTTGTTGTTCCTATATGAGTTTGTTGCCTGTTAATTTATCCTCTTACCTATATTATTTCCTTCCTTCTATTCTCTTTGGAGGTTTTTGGTGATTTTTTTGTAATTTCTTGAGATGGATGCTTAGTTCATTGGTGGTTAGCCTTTATTCCCATCTAAAGCATGTATTTAAGACTATGCAGTTTCCTAAGGCATGGCATTGGCTGCATCCCAAAATGCTTGTATTTTATTTCCATTTAGTTTAAAATATTTTCTAATATCCATTGTGGTTTATTTTTATACATGGATTATTTGTAAGTATACATCTTCAATATTTAGATATGCGGATTTTTCTAGTTATTATTTTCTACTGATTTCTTGCTTAATTGCACTTTGGTCAGAGAACATGCTTTAAATATTTCAATTCTTTGAAATTGTTGGAACTGGTTTTATGGCTTAATATATGGTTTATAGCAGATTATATTTTCTAAAGTCTGTAGCAGGTTATATTTTCCAGAATGGCCACAACAATACCTCCAATGCCACACGATCTTTTGCTAAGTGATTTGGCTACTTCCCCCTCAAGGGAGAGGGGTGGGGGAGCCTATGTTTCCACTCCCTTGAATCTAGGCAGCCCTATAACTAACCAAGAGAAAATAGCTGGCCTGATAGTCTATGCTTCCAGCTTCTTGGAAGATGGCCACCATGTAAGAAGTGTGATTGCTCTGAGACCACCGTGCTATGAAAGACTTAAACCATGTGGAAAGACCCTAGAAGATGAAATATCTTGAGAAAAGAGGCCAAGGAGCACCAAGGTGCCAGGATGTGTGACTAAAGGTGCCATCTTGGATATCTAGTGTAGTGGAGATGGCAATCACGTAAGAGAGCTCAAGTGAAAATCTCCTATCTGAGCTATGAACCACAGAAGCTTGAAAGATAATGAATTGTTATTTTAAGTTCTATATTTAAGATTAATTTGTAATGTAGCAATAATTATCCAGAACATTGTTTTGTTTAAATGTTCTATTAACAACTGCAACTGTTGGGTATAATGTTCTACCTATGACAATCAAGTCAAGTTCATTAGTTTGTTTCAATATATCCAAATCAATATCCTTAATGATTTGGTTTGTTTTCTATAAATTACTGAGATAGGTATATTGAAATTTTCTCACTATGATTTTATGTTTGCCTGTTTCGCCTTTTAGTTCTGTAAACTTTCAACTTACATATTTTGAGGTTAGGTTACTGAGTGTGTGCAAATGTAGAGTTGTATTGTATATCTTCCTGGGAAACACAACCTTTTATCATTGCCAAGTATTCCTCTTTATCTCTAGTAATTATTTTGCTTTAAAGTTTATTACACCAGCTTTCTTTTGGTTAGTGTTTGCATGCTATAGCCTTTTCCATTCTTTTACTTTCAACATTTCAGGGTCCTTATTTTCTTATATATATAAGAAAATATATATAAGATATCTATATATGTACACAAACACACAATTTCAACATTCTTATTTTTAAATGCCTTTTATAAACAGCACATAATTAATTTTAAAACCTAACCTGCCAATAGTGGTCTTTTAATTGAAGCATGTAGTCTACTTACCTTTAAGGTAACTATTGATATCCGGCACAAAAAATGCCCCCATTTCATTACAAATTTTTTTTATCACAAAATCATAAGCATGTAATTCTGTAACATAACAATATCACACTCAAGCATACCATATGACATTTTAGGTGAAATGTTCAAATTGCTGTCTGTCCAGTGTGAGACTTTCACATACCCTACCAACCACACTCAAGCAGGCATTACTTCTGCCGGGCCCTGTATTTAAGGTAAATAATTTATACTTCTATTATATGTCTTTCTTTAAAAAGGGAAATTTTTTTCTCAGAAAAAAATGAGGGTTATTACATTGATTCTATTCACTTAAAAAACTACTCCAGCCCTGACCAGTGTGGCTCAGTTGCTTGGGCATTGTTTCACAAGCCAAAAAGTTGCCAGTTTGATTCCCTGTTAGGGCGTACAGCTGGGTTGCAGGTTTAGTCCTCAGTTAGGGTGCATATGACAGACAACTGATTGATGTTTCTCACTCACATAGATGTTTCTCTCCTTCTCTTTCTCCCTCCCTTCCCCTCTCTCTAAAATAAATAAATAAAATCTTTAAAAACAAACTACAAATACATTGTTTCTGTCAATAAAGCTTTTTCTTCTTTTTACAAGCTTTTGTTCAATGTCTCAGCTATGTAAATGTCTTGGATAAATACATTTTTTACTTTCAGTTACTCTTGTCTCTTCCAATCCTTTAGAAAAAGAATGGAACTGCTATGAACTCTTCGTGTCTTACAGGAGACCTGATGCCTCTATACACAATAATCCAAATTTGAGTTTAGGAAGTATTAATTTGATGATCATGTATGATCTATTTTGTGACAGAAACCAGAATATGCTAGTAATAATAATAATGAAACTATACAGCTTTATCATTAAGCACTTACTAAGTGCTAGGTATTGTTCTAAGCACCTTACATGTATTACCTCTTTAATCTGCACAATTTACTTATAATTTTGGCATTACGGTCCCCATTTACCACAGGCAGGTTAAGTAACTGGTCTGAGATCACATCATTATAATTGGAATTTAAAACAAGACAGTCTGATCCCGTGCTCTAAGCCATTCCTTTATATCACTGCTGAGATGTGCTGCCCTCTCTGCTGCAGAGAGTATGAGTCCAAGTAGCATTTATGAGAATGTTTGCTTTGCATAATGCAGAATGCAAAGTAAACAGAAAAAGAACAGATAGGTGCTCCAGGAAAGGTTGGTATATTTAATAAAATATAAATAGCTTCAAGTGGGTTCTCCTGGTATGCAGTAGTAACGAGATGATAGATATATCACTGAACAACTAGGCCTTTCATTCGAGTACTTCAGGGAATCGTTCATGTTAAAGAGAAATTTATGCTAAGCAGTATTGCTGGGAATTATCTGGACATAGTAAAAATGTATATACTCATAGGTCTGGAAAGTCCCTTACAGAACAATTATTACAGACCACTCATTTATAGTACTAACAGTTATTATCTCTCGGAGGTGGCATTCTAAGGGCCTTTTATTTTTCGTTATTTATTTATACGTTGTCTAATTTTTTATAAAAAACACATCACTCATAATCACAAAAATAAAATGGTTATTCTGGCTGAGACAATTTAGTGAGGAAATAATAGTCTTTTCAATAAATGATGCTGGAACAACTGGATATCCACATGCAAAAGAATGAATTTGTACTCCTGCATCACACCATATACAAAAATTAACTCAAAATAAATCACAGACCTAAATGTAAAAATTAAAACTATTAAGGTCTTAGGAGAAAACAGCATTAAATCTTTATGATCTTGGTTTAGGCAAAGACTTCTTAGATACAAAATGAAAAGCACAGCCAACAAATGAAAAATAGAAAAAAGGGACTTCATCAAAATTAAAAACTTTTGTGCGGTAAACAATGCTATCAAGAAAGTGAAAGACAACTTAGAGAATGGGAGAAAATAACAAATTTACAAATCACATATATGACTTGTATATGTATCCAGGATATATAAGAACTCTTAAAACTCAATAATAAGATGACAACCCAAATTTAAAATGGGCAAATGACTTGAAGAGATGTTGGTTCACAAAATCAGGAATTTTCAGGCGAGATCTCTAACTGGCCACCATATGTGAAGAGCAAGGAGAGACTGAAGAAAGAGGGAGACCATTTCA
The DNA here is from genome assembly GCA_004026545.1 of Mormoops blainvillei. NCBI lineage: Eukaryota > Metazoa > Chordata > Mammalia > Chiroptera > Mormoopidae > Mormoops > Mormoops blainvillei. Next base: position 25,535 of record PVJD01004857.1, on the reverse strand, counting down.
GGTTGGTAGGTGGCAGGCTTAATATGCAAAGGAGCCTACTACATATGAGCCTTGTCTTGGGCAGCCACGAATGAGTCGATCTCTGCAGCTGCCCACCAGAATCTTAATAGTTTATATAGAAGTCTTAACTTGGTTCAGTCTTATATACCATCCGGATGGCCTCAAAAACACATTGCTCTCCAGGTTGTGTCCTTGAAAATGGCTCCCACCATGGGGACCATGGACAGAATGTACATTCCAAGGATGGGATGAGGCAAGAAGCCTCAGATTGCCCAGGTCCAGCTCATGGGTCAACCAGTGTCACATCCTCTTGATGACCTCCTCCAACAATAGACATTCCTCCAAAGAAGATATAAAAAATAACCAATAAGCATGTGAAAAAATTTCAATATCATCATCCATATAGAAAATACAAATAAAAACCTCAATGAGATACCGCTTTACACCCACTAGGATGGCTATATTAAAAAAGACAGATAACAAGTGTCGATCAGGATGTAAAGAAATTGAAACTCTCATGCATGGCTGATATATATGCACAATGTTGCAGCTACTTTTGAAAACAGTTTGGCAGCTCCTCAAAACCTTAAATCATTGTTACCATATGATTCAGCAATTCCACTCTTAGATATATATCCAAGACAAATGAAAACAAACATCTACACAGAATTTGTACACATAATGTTCAATACAGTAGTATTCATAATAGCCAAAAAGTGAAAACAACCCATGTTCATCAATTGATGAAGAAATAAAATGTGTATATAGGTGATGTAATATAAAATTGTACGCTTGAAACTTACATAGCCTTATTAAAGAATGTTACTTCAATAAATTTAATTTAAAAAATGTTTGAGTGTGGCATATCCACACAGTGGAATACTATTGTACTTGGCAATAAAAGAGAATTAAGTACTAATACATGCTAGAACATGGATGAACTCTGAATACATTAGGCTAAGTGAAATAAGTCTATCACAAAGAGAATATTTTATATGATTCCATTCATATAAAATGTCCAGAATGGGTACATCTATAGATACAGAAAGGAAATTTAGTGGTTGCCTAGGGCTGGGGGAGTGGATGTGGGAGAGGCACATGCGCAATGACTGCTAAAGTGCAAGGGGTGTGCTTTTAGGATAATGAAAATATTCTAAACCAGATCATGATGACGGCTGCACAACCCTGTCATTATATTAAAAACCATTGAACCATACCCATTAAATGGGTAAATTTTATGGTATATGATTATATCTTAATAAAGCTGTTAAGAAGAAAAAATGTCTATTTCATGAAATTGATGCAATATGATTTAAGGTGCCATTCATTATTACTAAAGGTTATTTTCAGTCGATACTTTACAGACAAAAAGACAAATACTTTATAGACACAAAGAACTAGTATCTTCCATGCAGTTCTCTCCCATACAGTGAGGGCAGCAGCCTATTCATCATCAAATCCTCACAAATGATTAGTTTGGAAGTAAGACACAAAATGTAGTGTCTTAAACAAAACAGTTTATTTCTCTGTCACATAAAAGTCTAGAGGTACGTGACCCAGGTCCGAGATCGCAGATATCTCCATAATGCCTTCAGGACCCAAGGATCGTTTGAGCCTCCTGCCTTTCTTACCCTAGGGCATACTCTTACAGTTCAAATGACAGCTAACACATTCTCATTCCAAGCAGCAGGATGAAAGAAGAAGCAGAAAAAATGGGAGTGAAAGGAAAGGGAGACAAAGGGTACCTGCCAGAAGTCTTTAAGAAAGGTTCCCAGATGCCATTTCTGCTGTGCATCATTGACCAAAACATTGTGATAGTCATACTTAATTTCAAGTGAGACTGAGAATATGGTCTTTATTCCAGGTAGCATGTACCCAGGTAGAAATTAGAGGTTCTACCATCATGGCAGAAAAGGAAATAAGACATTCAGAAATAACTAGCAGACTGCCAATGATCTGTAACTTATCTAATGACACAAAACCCTACCAAAAGCTACAAAGAAAAATAATCTGGTCACAAAGGATGAAAGAAATAAAATGATAGAATTGTACAATTGAAACCTATATGATCTTATTAACCAACATCACACTAATCAATTTATTTTTAAAAAATATAAAAAGATAAAATGAACTAAGAACTAAGAACTACACACTAAATTAAACAGTATGAGGAATGACTACGTCTAATAGTGAAAAGCATTAAAGGATATATGTTCACAAAAGGGTAGAGAAATACCAAAAATGGGGCTAGTATTTTTATTTTATTTTATTTTTATTTGTTTTAATCCTTACCTGAGGACATTTTTTTTTCACTGCTTTTAGAGAGAGAGGAATGGGATGGAGGGGGAGAGAGAGACAGAGAAAGAGAGAGAGAGAGTGATAGAGAGAGAGAGAGAGAGACATTGATGTAGCAGAGAAACATCAGTTGGTTGCCTCTCATACACACCCAGATTGAGGACCGAACCCACAGCCTAGGTATATGCCCTGACCAGAGATCCGAGTGGCAACCTCTTGGTTTATGGGAGGATGTTCCAACCAACTAAGCCACACCAGCCAGGGCAAGGGGGGAGCATTTTTAGAAGACAGAAGCCAGAGGCAATATCCATCAGACACGCGAAGGCAAATTAACAATTTAAGTGAGAAATAGGTAAAATCATACTGCTTTTTACTTCCCATTAAGATAATAAAATTTTGACAAAACAGTTCATCTTTGCCTGTTTTATTCATATGCTTTTAATTCCTGAAAGTCTTATCAACTGATTATTATTGTTTCTGGTAGTATTTCAATGATATACATTGCTTCTGGCCTTTTCTATATACAACTAATGATACAATCACTTTAAGAATCATTTCTCCTTTGCTGTAGTTTTTTATTTACTATATTAACACATTCATACTACAGTGGTCAAAAATACTTGAACACTCCCAATATACACAACCCCAATGTACACAGCTTGGTGTAAATTTACTTAATCCTTTTAATAATTAAAGATCCACAGACAGGCTTGGTTTCTATATAATAAACATAACTGAATGTGACTAAGATAAAGTGTTCAAGAAAGACAATATGTATTGTTTCATGAAAATATCATTAATGTTAGGGTTTTTTAAAGTTTTTAAATTCAGAAGAGTTAAACCAAAAATATGAATATAAATAAGGAAAAGTTACTATATGGGACAAATAGAGCTTTCAAATGCTGATGTTGAGATTAGAGTTAAAATTTTGTATTATTGAATTTGAGTCATAAGAAAAAAGCCAGAGTCCACATACATTCATATAATCCAAATACTAAAAAAAGGGCATTTTCTTTAGAAAATTCTAGAGCTGGTATGTACTTCCTTGGAGAGTATAGTTTTAATAAGATGATAGCTTCACAAATAATATATTATTCATAAGTCTCCAAAATATAATAAACCCACCAGATCTATATAGTATGACCATATGAGCAAAGAAGTTGCCTTCTTGAAATCACTACATCTCAAGACATGCTGTATCTGACACAGGCTAGAGCATACACCATGTGGGAGAGTAGGGAAGCACTGGCCTGGAAAATCAAGAGGATTGTGTTCCAGTCCTGGTTCAGCCCCCAATTAGTCACGTAGGCAAGACACCCATTCAAGGCCTTCATTTTCTCATTAAAAACAATAAATTGGCCCTGGCTGGGTGTCTCAGTTGGTTGGAGCATTGTCCCTACACCAAAAGGTAGCAGGTTCAGTTCCCAGTTGGGGTACATACAGGAGGCAACCAATCCATATTTCTCTCTCTCTCTCTCTCTCTCTCTCAGTCTTCCTCTCTCTCTAAAATCAGTGAAAACATTTTCTCGGGTGAGGATTAAAAAAATAAATAATGGGTTGGACTTAATGTCTCTGACTTTATGTTCTTGCAGATCCTTTCTAGTACTATGATTCTAAGACACATGGAGGGTTTATTTCAGATGACATAACACTTGTTTGTATTAAATCACTTCTGATACATTATCAGAAACTGTCCACACAACACATTTGAATTATGAAAGTATTTTACTACATATTTTCAAGTCAGAAACAGTAATTCAGAGTTCAATTATAGCATTCTAATTTTTAATCAGAATAAGATGACCAGAATCATCCATTTTGCATTCACATTACTGAACCTAGAAAAAATATATATAATAGAATGCTAAAGCCAAAAGAGAGAGAGAGTGTGTGGGGGCGTGTGTGTGAGAGACAGAGTGAGAGAGAGAAAAAGAGAGAGAGATTGAGATTGAGACTTTTTATGGTATGTTTACTCCATAACAACTGTAAACTCAGAATTTGTGGACATGTGTAAGAAGTTGGGGAAAAAGTCCAGCCCAAATGTCAAAATACAGAGCCAAAATGATTCTGAATTTCCTAAAGATGCATTTTTAATGAAGAATGAGAGGAAATCATCCCAATTTCCCCATAACTGTGTCTCAAATGGGAGAATTTTAAATTATGCATATCTTTGATAATATTTTATAGAAAATAAATGCCCAAAATGTAAAGACAATTTCACTTAACATTTCCTCTTCAACTTGTTTTTTATAGAAGACAAATTAATTTCATCTTGAACATGGTATGCCAAATATCCTGAACTTCCAGGAATAAAGTCATGTAGCTCCCCAAGGAATTTCTTCATGGCATCAATTGACATATAGCCTACAAAATTAAAAAAAAAAAAAAAGTACACATTTGAAATCATACCATACTATCTTATTTTCAGTGTCTTTGGTTTGTCAGAGCTAAGATTTCTAAAGAAGTTTCTTAGAAAAGAAGAAAAAATACCAGTGAGAAGATTCTCCATGACACTTGATAATTATCAGGGAACACCCTTCTTACCCCTTACCTGCTCCCCTCAGCCTTCTACCTCCTTTTAAAACACAGGTACTTCATTAACAATTTTGACTACTGAGAATGTGATGTCAAGGTTGGAATGGAACATAGAAGTACCTAGACCAAAAAAATGGGAAGTGTGTTTTTGACTTAGAGTATAATCCCTAGAACTGTACAACTAGTTACTAATGGCACAAACACTTCATCTTTCCTAGTAGAGCAGGCAACATTTTCCCACATTACTAACATTGAGATAATACTCTTTTTTTTAATTTTGAGAGTATGTTTATTAAAGCTGGGGACACTGATACAAGAAAAGGTTTAGGAAAGAAGAAGCAACGAGAGAGCCTGGGCTGGGCTGCTTTGGCTTTCTAGAAAGTCGGGCAAAATGGGAGCTTGAAGACAGGTTCAGAGCGTTAGCCCAGGATGAGCTGCTGCTGCCCATTGCTCCCCTGGCTGCAAGTTCTGTGGGCACCCTTAGAGTTTAGGAGATGCATGCCTGTGGAGGAAAAGAGGGGGCAGGGTATGGTGTGGGTGTGCTCCTGGGAGGGAGAGTACCTGAGATAATATTCTTTTAATTAAAAAAAATTAATGGGAATTCTGATATTACTGCTTAGTCAACAAAGGTTATTGGTACGAGTAATTTTGATGTCATGAATAATCTGAAAGAGATATGAGTATCAAAAATAACACCTAGAATGGAGAGAACTTACTTAAGGACTCAGTCACTTTAAGTAATATAACTTCATAGCAATTTTTTTATTGGAATGACAGTATTTATTGTGTCACATAAGTATTTTTGGTTTATACTAAAAGTGAAACTTAAAAGTAAATCCTGTATGAAAAGAACAATTGAATTTAGTGTTATTTATTTATATATTTATAGAGAAGGTGGGTCGAGGGAGAAGGAGAGAAACATTGATGTGTGAGAGAAACACTGTGCATATCAATGGGTTGCCTCTTGCATGCCCCCAGCTGGGGACCTGGCCCACAATCTAGTCAGATGCCCTGACTGGGAATCAAACTGGCAACCTTTTGGTCTGCAGGCCAGCTCTCAATCTGCTAAGCCACACCAGCCAGGGCAAAGTATTAAATTTAGGACACCACCACCATCAATAGGTTATCTATGCATATAGTTTAATTGTTTCTAATAATAGATAATAAATTCACAGTTAATAAATTAACCATGAATTCATTCTCATAAAATTGGTTAGTCTCTTTAAAGATGTTTAAATCATAGTCTTTTACCTCAGAAAATCTCTTGAAGCACTATTACTATATTAGTGATATTACCTATTACCCTATGGTTTATATTTGTCCAATATCTATTTCCTGTGTAAAATAAACTAGTGCAGAAGATATTAATGTCTAGCTAATTGCATATATATACTGTATGAAGTTTCTAAAGATATGCGTGAGTAGAAATTTTTTAAATGATTGCTACAGTAATAATAACTACAGTAATAAAAATATTCCTGTAAGTATAAGACAGCTAGTACAATTATGCATCAGAAATTATTGTTGCAGTTTTGAAAATTATTATGGAGGTAGTTTTGACACTGTTAAACAAAGAAAAAAATAAATGTTTTAAGTAAATTTTTAAAAACCTATACTTTTACAATCACTATTTTGAAAACAATTTTAAAACCTCTATTTTTTAAATTATCAATGGCCCACTGAATACTACACATATCAAGTATCCAAATACCCACCGTATTTAGCACTATCCAAATCCCAGTGGCTACTATTCAACTGGCTCTCTGGTTCCATCCTCTCAATGTCAGCTTCAGTTAGTTGTATTTTCTGTCTGGTACTAGGAAACCCAAATATGGAGTCCATGGACACCTGGGTGATCCATGAGTGACCTTCTAGGCATATGTAGGCCTCTTTAAATTATATGTAAAATTGGTAAGTTATGTTTGTGTGTATGTGTGAGTGTATACTAGGGAAAGGGATCTGTTTCATGAGATTCTTGGAGGAAACTGTGATGAGGGTTGTCTATATAATTTATCTTCCAAACTGGGACACTTGAGAGTTAAAACTAATATCAGGACAATAGGCATAAATGGGAACTATCTTGTATAAACTGGGACATGTCCTTACCCTTTCTATAGGCTAGCACTTTAACACAGAAAATATGGGGCTATCTTTGGGTCAGTTCTGCAAATTAATTTATATAATGTGCAAATCTCCTCTGTTAGCATGTATAATAGAGAAGGTTCTACTGCAAGGCTAGTACAATAACAGCTTTATTGTATAAAATATTCCCTTGTTTTTTACATGGGCTTACTCTAAATTTTATTTTAAATTACCTGTTACCATGTTGTTCACTGGATAATTCTGAAGAGGGAAATACATCTGTTTTTCTACAGCTTGAGTCCTTATAAAATGTTTTTTTGTGCTGTAAATTGAAAATTACAGAAAATCACATTTACATTTATTTTTGTACTTGTTCTACAAATGAGAAATTATTCCAGGCAATATACATAGTAATATCATTGCTCTTTGATCAGATTTCAGCCTTAATTGGGGAAAAATGTGTTAACAACTTCTTTTGTGCTTCTGAATAATACAAGGGCCCATATAGATATTTTTGATTCTCTTGGCCACTTCATAAAACAAGTATTATACTGAGTTATATAGATTCCTGAGTCTTCTACTCAGTATTATTGAATGCACAATAATTCAATAATACTTTAAAATTAGATAAAATATGTAATGTTAAATATGCCAAAAGAGGAGCATAAAAGACTCTATTTTAAATAATCACAGCATTTTTAGAATTTGATTTTAGAAAGAGAAAGGAAGGGAGAGAGAAAGAGAGAGAAATATCACTGTGAGAGAGAAACACCCTCTGGTATATGCTCTGACCAGGAATCAAAACTGCAGCCTAGGTATGTGTCCTGACCAGGGATCGAACCTACAACCTTTGGGTGTCCAGGATGATGCTCCAATCAACTTAGCCACTCGGCCAGGGAAATCACATTTTTTGTCATTCGGTGTTCATATAATTGGAATTCTATCACCTAGTACTTCTATATTTAAAAATTTTTTTTAAATGATGTCTGGGAAAATCAAGAGTTACACTAAAATTCTGAGGTGACTTCTGACTTACAAAGAAAAGTTAGATTATTCTGAGTGTGGTTGCATAGTATAATTAATTATATTATACTTTTTAAAAAGCTAAGCAGTTTTCAACTAAATATCCTATTTTCTAACTGTACCAAATAACAATGCTTACTATATTTAGACTACATATGACAAATAAACAATTGTATGAAAATAAAACAACTTCATAATAAAAATCAGGGTCATCCTTAAATTTATTATTTTCTTAAAAATCTAAAATTATACTGAGTGATAATACAGACTTTATTTTCGATTTGTTTAAAAATTAGATTTCATCCAAACTCCTCTAAAAGAAACTAACTATAGCTCAGTTAGAATGAGATCCTACAAATAAAGCAAAATAATGGTTCCCCAAAACATCAGGAACTAAACAAGGATAACATTAGAATTTTTATTTAACATGGCTCTAAAATTTCTGGCCAAGCAATAAGAGATGGGGAAGGGGGGCAGGCAGAAGAGACAGAAGACATATCTAGTGAGAAGGAAGAAACAATACTTTCATTATTAACAAATTATATGATTGGTCACCCTGAAAAGCCAAGAGAATCAGCTTAAGTATTCTTAGAATCTTAGATTCCAAGTGGGTCAATATAAGACACATCCAAATCACTAACTTTCCTGTATAACAGCAATAACTAATAGAAAATAAAATGGAAGAAATCCACAATAGCAATGAAGAGCATTAAAAGTTAGGAATAATCATAATAAGAAATTTATGATCTCATATGTAGAAGAATTTAAAAGTTTTACTGAGATATAGAAGACAAAAATAAAGAAAAACCAAAAGCATTCTCCTGGATAGGACAATTAAAAATTATGAAGAAAACAATTATTTTCAGGTTGAAGTTTAACACAATTCTCAATAGTCTCAAAGAGATTTTAGAGCTTAAGATGAAAAAAAAAATTCTAAAATTCACCTGAACAACATATTAGAAGGCAAAATAAATTCGTAATAGAATGAAAAACATACCTAGAATTATCTTAAAATAAGTATAAGATTTATATAAAGAAAATATGAAAATGTTCCTTAAGGGACATGAAAGAATATATGAACAAATGGAGAGGAAAAACACCACACCACTTTCTCAGATAGGAAGATTTGGTCTCACAGATATTGTCCCTAAGTTAATCTATAAATTTTTGTTAATGTCAATAAAAATAACAGGAATTTTTAAAAAATGAACAAGGTGGTTGTAAAAATCAGATGGGACAAATTCAGAAAAAATAGTTAGGAAAACTTGAAAAAAGTGTAAGGAGGAAGAGCTAGTTCTAGATATTAAATCATATTATAAGTAATTAAAACACAGAGGCACTGTTGCACCATGAATGGAATACAGTGTATTACCATTTGTGCAAAAAAAGAAGAAATTAAAGAACACATATAAATTTGCTAGTATATGCACATAAGAAACTGATCATATGGATTGACTCTGGAAGGAAAGTGGCTTGTTAGAGGTCAGGATGTTTTCACAGTGCCCTCTTCTGTATATCTTAAATTTTGAACCACATGCATAAGTTACCCATTAAAAGTAAGTAAAAATTGAAAATAGAAAAATATCAAACAGGCATTAAGAGTTAAGGAATAAGGAGTTTGGGACTTATCTTTCAGGTATTAAAATACTGAAATAAAATTATCTAACTTAAAAGAATATTGTATTGATATAAAAATAGAATCACAGATTAGTGGAATGAAACAAATAGTCTAAAAATACATCTCCATATATATATATTAAAACAACATATGACAAAGGGAAATCACTCATCAGTTGAAGTAGATTTATTTTTCAAACAACTGGTGGAAATTTCTTATTTGCAAAACAAAAATAAATTTAGATATTCACCTATTATTTTACACCAAAATAAATATCTGCAGAACTAAAAACCTATTTGATCTCTGAATGGGAAAGGACTATTCTTACAGTAAAGGCAATAGAAGAAATTACAAAGGAGAAGTGTTTAATTTAATAATGTAAAAATTTAAAACTTGTATCTCTGAAGAATTATAAACCAGACAACAAACTGAGGATACAATGTGATAAACTGGCAAAATGTTTACAAAGATGTCAGACAAGTTGCTAGGAGAAACAATAAGACCCCCCAATAGAAAATGGAGAAAGAATAGAAACCAAAAATGCCACAAAAAAGGAAAAATAAAATTATAATAAATTCAAAAAGTTAAAACCTCTTAGTAATCAAAGAAAAATGCAAATTAAAACAAGATGTATATTCATCTATTAAATTAGCACAAGGCTTCTTATTAAGACAACATAATGATGAGGATGTAGTGAGACCAACATTGGTGGTAATTTAAATTTGTACTTTTGTAGGAAACAAGTAACAACAGGCATCACGGCCTTTAAAAATATTTATATCTTGTTATACTGTAAATTCTTACATTAAGAAAATTATCTAAAAATGTAGAGATTTATTTTTAAGAAGATGTTCATGAAGGTGCCATAAGAGAGACAACTTGTAAATAATTTAAAACATTTTTTAAATTGTTGACATTATTACAGATGTCTTCCATATCCCCTACCCCTTTGCCCACCTCTACCCAGCCCCTGCCCCACCCCTGCCTTCACCACACTATTGTCTGTGTTCATGGGCTGTGCATATAGGTTCTTTGACTGATCTCTTCACCTTCATTTATCCAGCCTGACTACCCACCTCCCTCCCCTTTAGTCACTTTCAGTCTGTTCCATGATTCTGTGCCTCTGGTTGTATTTTGTTTATCAGTTTATTTTGTGCGTTAGAGTCCACATATAATTGAGATCATATAGTATTTGTCTTTCTCTGGCTGGCTTATTTTTCTTGGCATAATAATCTCCAAACTACCATGTACAGCCATTACAAATCAAAATACCAAATAAGGCTTTTCAAACTGCCCATAAAACACTAAATGGAAAATCAAGAGACAAACTATATATGCAGTCAACATCAACTCTTTTCTTTTTTAAAAACAATATTTTATTTATTTTTAGAAAGAGGGGAAGGAAGGGAGAGAGAGAGGTAGACAAACATCAATGTGTGAGAGAAACATAGATCGGTTGCCTCTTCAAAGCGTATTTTTTCTATGTTTCCACTGCACCCTCTGGTGGTCCCACACAGTAAAGGCTCAAGGCAGACACCTACTGAAGGTGTCTGTTCATATCCTTTGTCTGTTTTTGTTGTTAGTATTGGATTGGACATATTTCCCTAGATTTGTAGGCCTTCTTTGTATATTAAGGAAATTAGCCTTTTTCAAATGTTTTTCCCAGTGTATATTTCTCTTTTGGCTTGGTTTATAGTATTTGTATTGCCACGTACAAGTTTAAAATATTTTTCATATTTATTAATTTTTTTCTTTTATGGCTTCTGTGCTTTGCAGGACAACCATTTCTTAAAGAACTTATATATCTTATATCTTTCCTAGTCAAGTGAATCACTGGGAGTCACTTTTTCTTTCTGTTTCCCAGCCTTCTCTTACAAGGTCACTTAGGATAACTAGTCTCTTCTCTATCCATCTCTTAAGAATATCTTCATGGTCTCATCTCTTCTATTCTTATTTTTCTTCCTTCCCTTACCAGTTTCTTATCTCAAAATGTTTAACAAGTAAATTCAAAGGAATGTTACACAAAGAGACCCAAAAGACCTAAAATATGGAATCCCAAACTTAAGTGGTAGAGTACCTAGAAGTCACAGGACCATGAAGCAGTGATTTATTAAACTTAATATAACTGAATACAGAAATTTGTGTTAAATCAGATAGCAACTTACCTCAAATAATAAAAAAACAAAATAGCAGGTATTAAAGTATAAGAAAAAATTATAGGAGAAAAACTTAAAATTGAAAAAACTGCATAAATTAAACCCATTACATTTATATTGAAGAAAGACAACTACTATTGATCATTTTTATTTCAGTAACCAAATACCATGCTTTCATATAACTATGAATATTTTAAAACCACTGAACTGGAAAATATGAAATTAGGACTAGGTAATAAATAAGCATGCAACAAGGGGAACTCTCATAGACGGGCCCTACCACAATTTCTTAAACCAAAGTAATTATATTACAAACAATTTGGAAAGGAGAAGGGGAAATCACTCAGAACTCCCAATCCTAATAAAAATAGTGCTAATATTTAATATATTTTCTTATTATTAAAAATATTTTTTAAAAATAATGTAACAGTAATCATAATATAAATAAAACTCTAGTTTCTTTTTTGCTGGGCCAACCTAGCAGAGTAGTTAAATGCATGGGCTTTGGAATTAGACTGACCCAGTTCAAATTCTGCTTCTTCCCACTTAATAGAAGACTTCAAGCAAATTACAATCTATCTAATCCTAGATCTCTTTTTCTATAAAATGGCGATATGGTAATGATAATACAATCTCATAAGAAGACTGAAAATTAAATGAGATGAACACACAGTCAATGCTCGAAGGTGTCTACATTGAATTGAATATCAGTGAAGTATATGAATTCAATACCTTTTGGATAATTTCTTTTTGTGATCTGTGTCTAGTTCATTGCTTTCCTTAAGGGCATTTATTTCATTTGGTGTTACTTCATCATGCTGTGGATAACAAAAGAAATCACATTTTTAAAAATCAGTACCCTGCCTTGGCTTGTGTGCTCAGTGGATTGAGTACCGGTCTGTGATCCAAAGGGTTGTGTGTTCAATTCCCAGTCAGGGCACAAGCCTGGGTTGCAGGTCGGTCCCTGGTTGAAGGCGTGTGGGCTGAGTCCCCAGCTGGGGGTGTATGAGAGGGAACTGATTGATGTTTCTCTCCCTCTATTTCTCCCTCCTGTCCCCCCTCTCTGAAAATAAATAAAATCTTGCTTTAAGAAATCAGGATACCAATGATCCAATCAATAATTTTTTAATAAAAGAGTACATTGGCAATATATTAAGTCATAAACATATTTATATACTTAGATATATACATTCAATCTAGTTTGGTGGAATAAACTTAAAATTTTGTACACACAAAAAATTAAACTCTATATTTTTAGAGATATATAAAGAAAACAGAATTTTAAAAATATCAGCTGTGGTTGTAATAGATAGTAAAACTTTTGACTGATTTTATTCTTTTTCAATTTTTGAAAATTTCCATAATGTAGTCATATTACTTTTTAGTTTTTTAAAATAAGGAAACAAAAAAGTGTTATTAAACTGTCTTAAAATGTTTGAATTGAAGGTTTCTAGGCTGCGTGTGAGCTACAAATCAAAAATATGAAGTAAGCTGAACAATTATGTTTACCCTTCAAAATTAAAGTGAAGTGTTTAGCTATGAAGTTATAAAAGGACTAAATGTATACTAATGTAAATGTATTATAGCTTTTCCAAAAGATTACGTGAAACTAACTCAGATACTGGTACCTGTCACATACTATATTTACTTAATATGTTATTAGGAAATTTCTACATTCAGGTTCCAAATCTACTGTAAATAATAATAACGTTACCCCAAATTACTTTCCAGATTTACCCCTATTGTCATTCAGTGAAGTATGTTCTACTTATATATACTATAATTACATTATAATTGGCCAATATTCAATATCAATCAATATTTTGAAAGAACTAACAAAATCCTTTATTATATAATCATACAATTCCTAGTGTCAATAGTCTCCAGTCAATAGTATAACACGCATGTTCTACTAAATTTTAGTAGAAAAAACACTGGACTGAGCTGGAGCTGAGAAAACGTTTCACTATGCTGATAATATCTGGCTATGTGAACCTAGACAAATCTTTACTTCTCTTTACCTCAGTTTTATTTAATCATTTCTAAACCTGAATGATTAAATTAACAGTCTTTAAGGACTTTTTAGCTCTAGAGTTCTGGTATACTCAATAACTATTACCAAACAATAACCATTCTATCACCGTTCATGTCCCTGGAAGCACTGTGATTAAGTCAAGGATTAAATATTTTGGTCCTTTGTACAACACAGACAAAGAAAATACAAGAACTAGTATTTTCAGATGATGATACTTTGGAAAGAAAATACAAATAAAAGGAGTACAAAATGTGAAGTTAATTGTTTGGCTTTAGATATACTGTATTATACAGATTTGTTTCCCTAACTTTTTATTTTGAAAAATTTAAAACTTACCAAAAGTTTAAAATAATGCAATAAGTACTATATACCTTTCACCTAGATTCACAAACGGTTAACATTTTCACCACCCTGCATTCCTTCTCTCTATCAATTTTTATTTTTGCTGGACCATTTGAAAGTATTTGCAGATATTATGACATTTTACTCTAATCTTTAGCATGCATGTTGTTAAAATTTGTGTTACCTTTCTAATAGCACTATCACAATTAGGAAAATTAACATTAATTCAATAACACCTAGTATATAGTCTATATTTAAAATTTTCCAGTTGTTCTCAAAATGTCCTTGTTTTTTAATCCTAACCCAAGGACACTTTTTCATTGCTTCTAGAAAGAGAGGCAGAGAGAGAGAGAAACTCGATGTGAGAGAGAAGCATCAATTGGTTGCCTCCCATATGGTTTGGACTGTGGATCATATGCTCCTGAGCCAGAGATTGAACTAACAACCTACATAAGTGCCCTAACTGGAGAATCGAACCCTAGCCTTTTGGTTATGGAATGACACTCTAACCAACTGAGCCACACTGGCCAGGGCTTTTTAAACCTTTAAAAAAAACAGAGTCCAATCAAAGTTTATACATCACATCTGATATGTCTCTTAATCTAAAACAATCTTCCTGCTTTTTAAAAAAATGAGACTGTTTTGTTTTGTTTTAATTTTATTTATTTATTTTTTAGAGGGGAAGGGAGGAAGAGAGGAAGAGAAACATCAATGTGTGGTTGCCTCTCAGGGGCCCCCTGCTGGGGACCTTGCCCACAGCCACGGCTTGTACCCTGACTAGGAATCCAACGAGTGACCCTTTGGTGTGCAGGCTGGCACTCAATCCACTGAGCCACACCAGCCAGGGCTAATGATATTGTTTTAAAGAGCCTAAACCACCTAGTTATTTTGTGATATTTCTAATGTTCTAGAAGCACCTGAGTGTTTACTCATAATTAGATTCAGGTTAAGCATTTTGAACAAGAACATTACATAGATAATATTGTGTACTTTTCATTATATTACATCAAGCTAAACATAATGAGAAGTTGTTACGGTACTGGTGATGCTAAATTTGATTAGTTGGTTAAAGTGGTGTCTGATAGGTCTTTCCAGTCTAAAGGTACATTACTTAACTTTATAATAAGTAATCTGTGGGGTGATCATTTCAGATCACAGTTTTAAGATCCATTAATGACACTTGTCTAAATCAATTATTTTATTGGGAGTGGTAAAATGGATATTTTCTATTCCATCATTTTTTGTATATTTGTTAGCTGCTATTTTGCAATGAAAATTTCTCTTACCCCACCTTTTCCTTCCTTCCTTCCATTACTCTTTCCTGCCTTCCTTCTGTTCTTCCACTTTTTTTTTTTTAGGATTTGAAGTATCACTACAGAATCATGGATGTTTTATAATCCATTACTGTCATTGTTATTTTTTATGTTCGAATTATCCCAAATTTGGCTACTGCATAAAGACTCTGAAGTTAAAAAGCACTTGCAAATTTGAGACAGGATGGCAAAATCCATAAGTCAAATTTTAGTATTATATACATTTATTGAGGTGTGTTATTCAAAACATTTAACAAATGGCTCAACATAGTAATTAATCAATCAGAATATACATTGGCAGTAAAGAACAGGTATGTAATATGTGCAACTATTACTCCCTTAATATTAGTGACAAGCAAATTTTCAAGTTATGTAAACAATTTTATTCATACAAAAATATCTCAGTATTACTAATATACTAGTATAAAAACAATGTCAAATCAGATAGTGTTCAATAAAAACATGGCCTTTAAATTCGTTAATCTGAATCATTGGTGCTAATGTGTCACAGGTAAACATTTTTAAAATTACATTGCTTTCAAAAATTTTTGAAACTGTAGATTCTTATTAAGTACCTTATTTTACCCTTACCTCTTCTGTCAGAAAATGCTGGTCTTGTTCCCAAATAAAGTTACCAATTTGTCTTCTTATTTCTGTGGTAGGAAAAACAAATCCAATACTATTTTTAAAAAAGTAATTGTAAAATTTTCTAAATTTTACTTGAAGTTTGAAATTTCTAGGCCATCATTATTCCATTTGTATCAAAATCACCTAAGATACTTTTTTAAAATGCAGATTTCTATTGAATGAGCTTAGGAATTTGCATTTCTAACAGATTTACCAGACTATTTCAATGCATTGTGAGAATCATTGTTGTAAACTTTTTCTGCTGGAATATACATCTTTATTAGATATCAGTGTCTTTAGGCCAAGCATTAATAAAGAAGACAATTGTCCAATCAAAATAAAAGTATAAAATCCCCAAATTTATAGAATAGAGGTCCTCAAGAATTCAGTAATTGACTTTGCTAAAAGAAGAAGAGAAGAGACACATGTCTAGTGGGCATGGCAGTACAGAAATTCTACGACGCTCAGTATGTCAAAGGGTTATGTAATCAGTCTAACTCAAAGATCTCAAAAGTTTCCACAGAAGCCCATTCAAGGACAAAAAGGTAACATTCCTTCAGAGATGTCTGACCTGTGGTGCATGGGTCGCATGCAGCTCAGTATGGCTATGAATGCGGCCCAATACAAAATTGTAAATTTACTTAAAACCCTTTCCTTACTCATCAGTTTTTGTTAGTGTTTGTGTATTTAATGTGTGGCCCAAGACAATTCCTCTTCTTCAAGTGTGGCCCAGAGACACCAAAAGTCTGGACACCCGAATTAGTAGTAGCTACTAGACTAGCTACATGTGGGTACCACATTGAAATGTGTCACTAGTTCAAACTGAGATGTGCTGTAAGCATAAAATAAATACTGACTTTCAAAGACTTAGTATAAAACAAAAGAATGTAAAATATCAATAATTTTTTATATTGGTTATATATCTAAATGATATTTTAGATATATTAGGTTAAATAAAATATATTCTTCGAGTTAATTTTACCTATTTTTTATTCTCTTTAATGTAGCTACCAGAAAATTTTAAATTAACATGTAGCTCACATTTGCATCTTCATACTTCCACTGGACAATACTGGTCTAGGTTGGTAATAATGTACAGTTTTCATTTTTGAAAAGGAGCACGTTTTCATTTCTGACAGTTTTTAAAAATTTAAATACATTTTAATGTAAGATGCTAAACTCAAAGACAGAATAGGAGTCATTAATTTATTTATTTACATAAGTACTTAGAGCAATTTATTGTTATAACTAGGTCTCGCCAGGACGTTAACTATATAAAGAACCCAATCTTTGGGATTTCTGAAACTCTTCTACATATACATTTTTAAAGGTTTTTTAAAAATATATTTTGCTCACAGGGAATTTGTACTAGCGTCCTTCTGTCTTGGTATGGACGAACACATACACATCAAGAATTGGATATTAGTGCAAGACTTACAAAAATGTGATATTCAGAATTAGCCCAAATAAGATAGGTAGAATTTGAACAGAACAGGATAAGAAAGTGTGTTCGGATCAGGGAAAACTAAAAGAACCAATTTCAAAAGCAATTTATTTTCTTGCCCTTTACTTCACAAGGTTGCTGAAATAATTAATGTGAAAGTACTTTCAAAAGGATAAAGAACAATGGTAATATATGGATTTATTATCATTGTAAATCTTTAAATATCAGAAAACAGAAAAAGGTTTTCAGAAATATAATGAAAAGATTCAAAACTAGCAAAGAACATTTTATTGAATGCTCCCGTATCAGACTATTTAGATCATCTTATTTTATTCTCAAAACAACTAGAAAGAAGTTGCTAAGGCCATAGAACTGGGAAGTGTTGGCTCCCAACCAGGGAACGCTGTGAGCACAAGATCTACCTGTGTATTACTCACCGCGTAATCTCCAGCACCTGGGTTGAAACCTGGTGCACAGTAGAATTTCAGTGAGTGACTGCGTGAATGAAGGATAAACAAATAAAACTAGAAATAAAACTAGAATATTCACCCACGGCAATCTGATCCAAATGTCATGCTTTTCCACTTAAATCAGTACAGTTGGGTGACTTAGCTGATTTTGGTTGTCTAACAGGGATTGGAGGAATGGTCTTTGCTAACCTTCTTGCAGGCATTCTGGAGGAAGAACGAAATGACCTAAAACCACCGAATTTTTAACTTCAGCCTTAGCTACTGCAGAGAGATAGTAGGCATGAAAAACTGTAGCGTTATCCTCTATGTAATCGAGGCTCTGATATACTCTAGGAGAAAGAAAGGAAATATTTTAGGCTATGAAAGAAACAATATATTCAACCTTTGAAAAACAAGTGAATGGAAGCAGGGAGAATTACCTGGTGGTAACCGGGACACTGGGGATAGGGGTGCGGAAGGGGGACAGCCAGGACAGTGATTAGGCTCCTGCTTCGTAAACATAATCAGGCAGCAATACGAAGGAGGATCGCAGGGAGACAGACTGAAGGCTGGAGCAACCTCTCGCAAACACAGCGTGGTGGTCCCGGCAGGAGGTAATTAGGGTGCGTCCTCAGGTAATGACAGCGAGTACTAAGAACATTTACAGGGGTACAATTCATGATCTTCGGTCACCGACTGATTAACGGAGGTAGGGGTTGTTAGTCAAAAGAAAGTACGAAGGTTTCAAGCTTGAGAACACAGGACCTGGTGCAGGTCTGCGGGGCAATCAGATTTTGTTTAAACGTATTGACTAGGAGGGGCCTTCGAGAGGGGGAGAGACAGCTGGAAACATCGGAACTCGAGAACTGACTCGGGGACCAGGAGGCCATGCCAGTGTGGCAGAAAGGAGAGAAGAAAGGCTGTCTACTTTAATCCTCACGTGTAGGACTGAAAACGTGCTCGTTTCTAGTCTATTCTGACCATCCCTATTTATGAGGGGACCTCAGGTTCCACCTCCAGCTCCTGGCTCATCATGACCCGAGAGGCACTGCCAGGTGGCCTTCAGGTACCTCAGCGTGTCCGGGTGCGAAGCATCACTGCTGAACAAGAAGTCGGCCTCCCTCACGTCATTGATCGTCCCCCCTTCGGCCACTGTGGAGGCAAGAGCAAAGGGTAAGCTAGCAAAAACCTTGGGGCCGAGGCACGAGAGTGGGGAGGGGTGCTACCCTCACCACCTCACCCACCCCTTCCATCCAGCTTCCTACCCCAGAATTGCCTCAGGTCTCCGCTAACACTGCGGCAGAACCAACCCCGCTGCCCTTGAAACATGGCGCTGCCTGGCAGATGTGGGCGTGGGCTAAGGGGCTGTAGCAGAGATCGCTGATTGGTCTCAGGTCCGAAGCCAAGCTCGATGATTGGTTCTCAGGGTAATGGGCGGGAAAAGCCTGAGGCGAGAGGAGGAAGGGTCCCGGCACTACCAGACTGAGCTGATCAACTCATAGGATTGTGGGGAGGACCCTCGGCTTCCTGTCCAATGATGAGGAGGGGTCAGTAGTCACGCTTGTGAGTTTTAAACCCTAAGTGTTAACAAAATTATTATGCGGTGTGGTACAGGCATGGGCACAGGTTCTGTAACATCAAATATTTTTAATTGAAGTGTAACCGACTTAGAATATTATGTTAGTTTCATATAGCGATTCAATATTTAGGTATATCACAATGTGATTACCCCGCAGTTCTAGTTACCTTCTGTCGCCATACGAAGTTATTACAGAACTATTGGCTATTCTCTATGCTGTTCGTTATAATCCCTGTGTTTTCTTTATTTTTTAAACTGGAAATTGGTACCTCTTAATGCCCTTTGCCTGTTCATCCCCTCCTGACCCCGTACCTCCCCACTCCCGTCTCCCTCTGGCAGCCACCACTTTGTTCTCTGTATCTATGAGTCTGTTTTATTCTATTTGTTCATTTGTTTTCTTTTGTTTTAGATTCCACATATAAGTAAAATCATATGACATTTGTCTTCTCTGTCTGATTTACTTAGCATAATACCCTCCAGGACCATGCATGTTGTTTCAAATGGCAAGATTTCAGTCTTTTTTATGAGTGAGCAATAAAATTCCATCATATATATACCCCACATCTTTACCCATTCATAATTTCCACAAACACTTACCTTGGCTATTGGAAATAATGCTGCAACAAACATAGAGATGCATATGTCTTTTCGAGTTGGTTAAAATACCCAGAAGTGGAATTGTAGCATCAATTATTATTTTGAAGCAAAACTCACTTTATCATTTCACCTATAAATGTTTTCATTTTACTTTTTCAAATTGATTTTTGAGAGAGCGAGGAGAGGAGAGGAACATCAATTTGTTGTTCCTCTTACTTAGAGGTTCATTCGTTGATTCTTGTATGTGCCCTGACCAGGGATGAAACCTGCAACCTTGACATATGAGGACAACATTCTAACCAACTGAGCTACCAGGCCAGGGATTAACTGGACTTTTTAAAACTCATAACCGCTATATCATTATCACACTTAAAAATAATAACTTTTTAATACAGGCAAATATCACCAGTGTTCAAATTTCCAATTTTTTCAAAATTATGTTTTTCTTTCATAGTATCTACCCTCTTCCGTAAATCAGTTTTGATAAGCTATATTTCCTGGAGTTGGGCCCATTTAATCTAAAATTTCAAAAATACTGATATAAAAGTGTCTGTAAAAACTTTTTTAATGTCTGCAAGGCTCTATAGTAGTAGATCCTTTTTCATCTTTGATATTAGTTATTTGTTCCTTCTTTTTATTTCTTAGTCTCACCAAAGATCTGCCAATTTTATTAGCCTTTTCAAAGAGGAAACTTCTGGCTTCATAGATACTCTCCTATATTTCTTTTCTATATCATTAATTTCTGCTCTTATAATTCCCTTGGTTTTAAATTGCTGTCATTTTTCTAATGCCTTGAAAGAGATGACTGATTTTTATCCTTTGTTTTTCTAAAATGTGCATATTAGTCTATAAATTTCTTTTAAACGGTGTGCCAGGGTTTTTGAGATGTTGTTTTTTGTTTAATGTTCACTCAAGGACATGCTTATTTATTTTAGAAAGAGAGGAAGGGAGAGAGAGAAACATCAATCAGTTGCCTCCTTTTTGCCACCTGACTGGGGCTCAAACCTGCAACCTAGGTATGTTCCCTGACCAGAAATCGAACCCTCATCCTTTAGGTGTATGAGATAACACTCCAAGTAACTGAACCACCCGGCCAGGGCAAGATGTCATTTTTTATTATTCAATTTAAAATATTTTTGGATTTCCAATGTAATTTATTTTATCTGTGGGTTAAATTATTTTAAAATGTCCAAATACATGGTATTATTAAGTTGCCTTGGTGTAATTGATTTCTGGATTCTTAAATGGATTAAGATCAAAGAATATGGCCTGTGTGATAATAATCCTTTAAAATTGGTTGAAATTCTCCTTCCGATTGAACTATATGGCCAGTGTTGTGTGCTTAAAGAATGTTCTACTGTTGGATGTTCTGAGGTGTTGGGTGCAGTGTTCTACATATGTTCATTGGGTCAAGTTTGTTCATTATATTGCCTGATTTTTCTATCAATTACTGAGAGAGGCATGCTAAAACTACCTGTGGTTTTATCAATTTCTTCCTGTTCATTTTTGCTTTATATATTTTGAAATTATGATGTTAGGTGCATACAAATGTATACTTGCCACTTTCTATTTGATTGAACTAGCAAGCATTTAAGTATGTAATGCAAAGCTTTAAAACATATGAATGAAACATAGGAGACTATCTCTTCAGCCTCTGAGTAGAGAAGGATCTTTTAAATGAGACACAAGTATTAATCAGTAGGAGAAGATATGTACAGAGCAAATAACCAATAAAGGATCGGTATCCAGAGCCTATAAATGACCATATGGATCAATACAAGACAAACAACCCAATAGAAAAAAGGGCAAACACCTGCAGAGGCATTTCATAGAAGAGGCAACTTAAATGACCAATAAACTTTTATGAAAAGATGTTAACCACAGTGATAATTAGGGAAATGCCAAAAAAAAAACAACAACCTACAATAAGATAGTATTATGTACCCTCCTTACTAGTAAAAATTTCATTGGCAAAGGCAGATTAATGGGAATTCCCACTGTTTATGAGGATGTAAATTGGCATAATCATTTTGACCAACAATTCAGCATTACTTACTTGCAGGATTGCGTACTGTATGTCCCAGCATTTATTAGATATGTACCTAGAGAAGCTCTTACTCCTATTTACCAATACACATACACAATGTTTGTGGCAACATTGTTGTTAAAGCAATAACAACAACCAAAAAAAAAAAGTAAAAAAACAGTAGTTTGGATATTTAAATTGTTTTTTATTTTCATACAATGGAATACAACATAAGTTAAAATTTTTTAAAAACTGAGGAAGACATACAACATGATTCCATTCATTTAGAGTTTATAAAACAGGTAGTGAAACTATACTTACATATATAGTATAGAAAAAAACTAAGCAGTACATTTGCTGGAAAAGCAGACCTATGAATTATTTTCAGAAAGGAAAAAGGCAGATACAAAATGTAGATTAGTGATTACCTCAGGGCTGAGAGAGGTACACAGGGACCTTCAACAGTTTTGATACTGTTTTAAAAAGTTAGATGGTCAATTAATGAGTGCTTGGTTTTGTAATATAATCTAAACTGTACATACACATTCCATATACTCTTCTATATGTATTTTACAGTGTAATTTTTAAAAAATAATCAAGAAAGTAACCCTGGCTGGTGTGGCTCAGTGGATTCAGTGCCAGCCTGCGAACCAAAGAGTTACTGGTTCAATTCCTAGTCTAGGGCACATGCCTGGGTTGCAGGCCAGGTCCCCAGTAGGGGGCACGCAAGAGGCCACCACACATTGATGTTTCCCTTTCTTCTCCTTCCCTTCCCTTCTCGAAAAACAAATAAATAAAATCTTTTAAAAATAAAATAAAATAAAATAAAATAAAATAAAATAAAAGTGTTGTAAAAAATCATCAAGGAAGTATGTCAGTTTAGGAGGATTTTATCTAAAGTGGTTAATCAAATATTTGGCCTTAAATAAACCATGTTTACTAATCTGAAAAATTAATTTACCCAGAGCATCTCCTTCTCTGAAAATACCTAGTAATTCAGTTTTACTATTTTTTTCCTCCTATATTTCAGCTATGTTACATAACTGTTACTCTAAAAGTCCAATTAGTTGGAAAAAAGTGCAAGGCATTTTCCTTATAGGGTTATCACCTCAGTGAATTCTAAAAAATGGGGCTTCTACTTTCTACTTCATACAAGGATATTTTTGTTACTATCAGACTCATCTATAACCTGAGATAAAAACAATGTATGATAGCCCCAGTCATGCTTCTTAGTGAATATCATTCAGAGTCTATATCTAGCAGGGAGGTCCCATATTGGTGTTTTATGATTCATCTTCATTAGAAGGGTTCCTGCCTTTGGTTATAGTCTAAGATCTAAGTAAGAGGGGTTGTTTAAATTCTTCAGTAGAGAATACCCAATTATTTGGGAAAATAAATTTGCGACATCTAAATGTTAAGGCAAGTGCTGGAGAGCAGAGGTAGTATGTCAGAGAAAGTATTAAGGTAACACCTATAGATAGTGGAAGAAGTGTGTACACTTGTGGTCTGTCCTTTTTCTCCTGGTGCTCTGAATAAAACCTTATTTTTTTTCTTTTCCTTTTTTAAAAAACAGCTTTCTTGTGGTATAATTCACAGCCTGTAAAATCTGCCTATTATAAGTGTACAGTTCACTAATTTCTAGTATATTTATATTGCTATACAAACATCATCAAAAAATTCATTTTTAAGAAGTATATTCTCTAAATTCAGATTAGAATTTTTATTCATTTCTACTCATTTTGTACTATCCAACTTAATCACAACTTTTCTTTATCATTTTCTCCTCCTATTCTGGTGAATATTGGCCTCTCCTTTTTCCGATCTCTGTAACACTTGTCTGTCCCAAAGGACAGATTTTAGATATCAATTATCTAGAACTATACATATGACTTAAGAAGTAGCAACTAAGCCCTCTCCTATCCCCCAAACTCTTTGTCATACTACTTGAAATTCTTTACCGCAGTTCCTAAAACTCTACCATTATAAATATTTACTTATTGAATATGGACTGAATATTAGCTAGTAAGTAGTAGAGTATCAATATTAAATTTTCTGAATTTGAGAGTGATTATATAGAGAATATCTTGGTTCTTAAGAGATACTTGCTGAAGTATTTAGGGATAAGAATTATAATGCTTTGCAACTTAATCTAAGATGGTTCAGCAAAATAACATTAGTAATATATACATACACAAAATTATATGGGGTGGATGTGAGGGAAACTAAGAAAATGTGGGAAAATGTTAATAATTGGTAAATCTAGGTGGAGAGTACATGGGAGTTTATGATACCAATGTGCAATTTTTCAGTATGTTTAAATTTTCTTTTAATTTTAAAGAAAATAGGTTCCTTTAGTTCAGTGGTCCTCTGACCTAGTAGCACTTTAGAATCACATGAGAGCTTTTAGAAACTGCAAATGCCTGGTCCCACCTGCTGGAGATTTTGCTTTAATTGGATTTGGGTGAGATCCAAGCATCCGAATTTCTTTTAAGTCTTTCTGGAGGAATCTTTTATCTTTTTGTGCTTCTTTTGCATCCTTTAAAACATGTTGCAACATTCCAGGCATAAAACAAGTCCTCTTATGTTTTGACTGAAGTGAATTCATTTAACAAAAAAAGTGATTTCTTATATGTAGCCCTAATCATGGCATGACTATTTATCCAAATCAGCAGCTATAAATGTATGTGTATTATATATGCCAATTTTTGATACATGATTATTACCTGTAATATATTTGTACCTTTCCCATTATGACAGATGAGGGCTTTCACTCTGCCAAAGAGCTGTGATAATTGTAATCTTAGATGGCCAGTGCTGCAGGTCCTAAATACCCATACATGCCCCAACCTTATACCCTCCCTGCAACAACCTGTCAAATATAGAGCATGAAGCCCAGTTATATGGGACTTCCAAGAAAGGAAATAGGAATGGTCCTTGAAGGGTTCTGCTGAGATCAATGATGCTAAATACTTTAGAGTTAGAAAGAAGGAACAAGCTGGAGGATGAGTATATCAGAGAGAACAACATGAAAAATACTGAAAATGGCTTCTGGTCAAGATGGCAGCATAAGCAGACATGGCTTGCCTCTTCGCACAACAACATCAAAATTACAACTAAAATACAGAACAACCATCACTCAGAACCATCACAAATCAAGTTGAATGGAAGTCTCACAACCACAGAAGTAGAGAAACCACATCCGTCCAGACAGGTAGCAGGGGCACAGACACGGAATAGGCTGGTCCCTCACCCACGTGTGGTGGATTAAAATTCAGGAGGAACATCTTGGGAGTGAGGCGTCCCAGCCCCAAACCAAGCACCCCAGCCCAGGGTTTCAGTGGCAGGAAGATGAGTCACCACAACCTCTGACGGCAAAAACCAGCAGGGATGGAGCCAGCGGAAGAAGCTGTGGGA